>JAFNEN010000094.1:0-92500 GCA_019343175.1 Oedothorax gibbosus
GATCTTCTTGTGCTGCCTGAGCTTGGCCAGAAGCAAGTTTATTACGAATGTCTTGCCAGTACCGCCCGGGGCATCGATAAAGAAGAGACCTCCTGCACCCTGTTCAATGCTGGAGATGATGGCGTTGTATGCAAGATTCTGATCCTCTGTAAGACGTGGTTCATTTTCTCTTACATGCGCAGCCATCTCTTCTGTATTGTAGCTTGTCTCGCGCTGATATTCGAGGGCAAGATCATTTTCGCTGCCCTCTGGCGTAGGCAAACCATAGGCAACGACTCCTTCTCCTCCCATTGATTGAATGAGCTTATGAAGCTCAAGGAGAGCTCCATTAAAGATGACATCATTGTAAAGAATATCTTCATCAGGGTGCTGTCTTTGAACTGTGTGGAAGATATCCTCAGCCATGCTGTTCCTGTGTTTTTCCCATAATTTGATAGGCTCGACCAAGCCGCAGGTCATCAGCATGATGGCAAAGAGCTGGCGCAGTTGCTTTGGTGCTCTTGAGAGGGCAACCTCCTCCAGGGTCTTGTCCCAGAGATCGTCATCCTCTAAGAGACCGTGTTTGTCACAGCCCTCTCTGTAGGTACCACAGACCTCCCCTTCAAAGGTTCGAAGGTCTTCGAAGCTACATGGTCCGGGCACAGTGTGTAGCAGCAGGCGTAAATAGAAGCATTCCTGCTGATTGGGGTGCACGGTGTAAACCCGGCCGATGGCATCAGACTTGAAGACAGCATCTTCTTCCCTGCCTTCCAGCTCGACCCCTCTCTTACGCCTCATCCATGTCTTGTTAGTCCAGGTGTAAAAACTTAACAATAATAATGCAATGCATATATGTACAATGATATATCAATAAAAATAAATACAATAATAATTCAATTAATTTATATAATATTAGACAATTAATTTTGACGTGCCTCCGTAAACACAACGTTTTTCGGTTTGGAGTCTGGTGCAAGAGTAAAAAGTTTTTCTTGATTCCCCACTCTGGAGCAACCGACATACAATCGCCCGTGAGAAAAGACATGTTCTGCCAGTTGCAGACCGACCACCTTGAGGGACTGCCCTTGGGCCTTGTTGATAGACATGGCAAAACTTGGCTTGATTGGGAATTGGAGGCGCTTGAAAGGTATGGGTGCGTCGGAAGGGATGAGGGGTATCCTGGGAATAAACCCGTCCTCTCCCTTAGCTGATCCCGTCATCACGGTAGCCTCCAGCACCCTTGGCATCAGCTTCTTGATTGTCAGCCTTGTGCCGTTACAAAGCTTGGGTGGATCTAAGTTCCGCAGGAGTATGATTGGAGCTCCTACTTTTAGCTCTAATTTATGAGGAGGAAATCCTGGAGGATCCAAGCTGTGAGGAACTCCACAGGATAGTTGACCACCTCGTCTTCGTCCGGCACGGTGTCGACAGATTTGTAGATGCATGTCTCTCCTGGAAGCTGAGCCAAAAGCTTGGTGTTAATGCTGTCAACTGCCACGTTCTTGGGAGCAAGATTGACTCTTTCACTTAGACAGCTTCGGTCTTGATAATGTAGGTG
Source organism: Oedothorax gibbosus (assembly GCA_019343175.1). NCBI lineage: Eukaryota > Metazoa > Arthropoda > Arachnida > Araneae > Linyphiidae > Oedothorax > Oedothorax gibbosus. Next base: position 1,538 of record JAFNEN010000094.1, read on the forward strand.
TAGGTTAGGGAAGACCTTTTCTGCCAGTTCAGACATGTCTTGTACCACATGACCAAAAGGGAGAGTGACTCTTCCATTTTGATCTGCTGATAAGGTGCCATTCCCTACCTCTAGAAGCTGCTGGGCAAATATGGCTGCCCCTTGGTCGCCACTGAGCTGGGCCCTCATGTTGGTCTTCAGGCTAAAGCGTTTAACGCTTGGACACAGGTATGATGTCTTAATACAGGCGTTGTATTGGTCGGCTCTCGTGCCTTTGGGAATGACGGGCAAAGTCTGTCGAAAGTCACCAGATAGCAAGACTGCAGTACCTCCCATTATCATGTTGTTGCGCCTCAGGTCTTGTAAGAGGCGGTCCAGAGCTTCAAAAGCCCCCTTGTGGCTCATCGTAGCTTCATCCCATATAATGAGATGGCACTCCGAGAGCCTCCTGGCCTTGATGGAGCCACGACTAATGTTGCAAGTGGGAGTTTCTTGCTTCATTAGGTTTAGGGGCAGCTTGAATGCCGAGTGGGCAGTTCTACCCCCATCCAGTAAGGTTGCTGCTATCCCACTTGAGGCCACTGCCAAGGCGATCTTCTTGTGCTGCCTGAGCTTGGCCAGAAGCAAGTTTATTACGAATGTCTTGCCAGTACCGCCCGGGGCATCGATAAAGAAGAGACCTCCTGCACCCTGTTCAATGCTGGAGATGATGGCGTTGTATGCAAGATTCTGATCCTCTGTAAGACGTGGTTCATTTTCTCTTACATGCGCAGCCATCTCTTCTGTATTGTAGCTTGTCTCGCGCTGATATTCGAGGGCAAGATCATTTTCGCTGCCCTCTGGCGTAGGCAAACCATAGGCAACGACTCCTTCTCCTCCCATTGATTGAATGAGCTTATGAAGCTCAAGGAGAGCTCCATTAAAGATGACATCATTGTAAAGAATATCTTCATCAGGGTGCTGTCTTTGAACTGTGTGGAAGATATCCTCAGCCATGCTGTTCCTGTGTTTTTCCCATAATTTGATAGGCTCGACCAAGCCGCAGGTCATCAGCATGATGGCAAAGAGCTGGCGCAGTTGCTTTGGTGCTCTTGAGAGGGCAACCTCCTCCAGGGTCTTGTCCCAGAGATCGTCATCCTCTAAGAGACCGTGTTTGTCACAGCCCTCTCTGTAGGTACCACAGACCTCCCCTTCAAAGGTTCGAAGGTCTTCGAAGCTACATGGTCCGGGCACAGTGTGTAGCAGCAGGCGTAAATAGAAGCATTCCTGCTGATTGGGGTGCACGGTGTAAACCCGGCCGATGGCATCAGACTTGAAGACAGCATCTTCTTCCCTGCCTTCCAGCTCGACCCCTCTCTTACGCCTCATCCATGTCTTGTTAGTCCAGGTGTAAAAACTTAACAATAATAATGCAATGCATATATGTACAATGATATATCAATAAAAATAAATACAATAATAATTCAATTAATTTATATAATATTAGACAATTAATTTTGACGTGCCTCCGTAAACACAACGTTTTTCGGTTTGGAGTCTGGTGCAAGAGTAAAAAGTTTTTCTTGATTCCCCACTCTGGAGCAACCGACATACAATCGCCCGTGAGAAAAGACATGTTCTGCCAGTTGCAGACCGACCACCTTGAGGGACTGCCCTTGGGCCTTGTTGATAGACATGGCAAAACTTGGCTTGATTGGGAATTGGAGGCGCTTGAAAGGTATGGGTGCGTCGGAAGGGATGAGGGGTATCCTGGGAATAAACCCGTCCTCTCCCTTAGCTGATCCCGTCATCACGGTAGCCTCCAGCACCCTTGGCATCAGCTTCTTGATTGTCAGCCTTGTGCCGTTACAAAGCTTGGGTGGATCTAAGTTCCGCAGGAGTATGATTGGAGCTCCTACTTTTAGCTCTAATTTATGAGGAGGAAATCCTGGAGGATCCAAGCTGTGAGGAACTCCACAGGATAGTTGACCACCTCGTCTTCGTCCGGCACGGTGTCGACAGATTTGTAGATGCATGTCTCTCCTGGAAGCTGAGCCAAAAGCTTGGTGTTAATGCTGTCAACTGCCACGTTCTTGGGAGCAAGATTGACTCTTTCACTTAGACAGCTTCGGTCTTGATAATGTAGGTGTAGGTTAGGGAAGACCTTTTCTGCCAGTTCAGACATGTCTTGTACCACATGACCAAAAGGGAGAGTGACTCTTCCATTTTGATCTGCTGATAAGGTGCCATTCCCTACCTCTAGAAGCTGCTGGGCAAATATGGCTGCCCCTTGGTCGCCCTGAGCTGGGCCCTCATGTTGGTCTTCAGGCTAAAGCGTTTAACGCTTGGACACAGGTATGATGTCTTAATACAGGCGTTGTATTGGTCGGCTCTCGTGCCTTTGGGAATGACGGGCAAAGTCTGTCGAAAGTCACCAGATAGCAAGACTGCAGTACCTCCATTATCATGTTGTTGCGCCTCAGGTCTTGTAAGAGGCGGTCCAGAGCTTCAAAAGCCCCCTTGTGGCTCATCGTAGCTTCATCCCATATAATGAGATGGCACTCCGAGAGCCTCCTGGCCTTGATGGAGCCACGACTAATGTTGCAAGTGGGAGTTTCTTGCTTCATTAGGTTTAGGGCAGCTTGAATGCAGAGTGGGCAGTTCTACCCCCATCCAGTAAGGTTGCTGCTATCCCACTTGAGGCCACTGCCAAGGCGATCTTCTTGTGCTGCCTGAGCTTGGCCAGAAGCAAGTTTATTACGAATGTCTTGCCAGTACCGCCCGGGGCATCGATAAAGAAGAGACCTCCTGCACCCTGTTCAATGCTGGAGATGATGGCGTTGTATGCAAGATTCTGATCCTCTGTAAGACGTGGTTCATTTTCTCTTACATGCGCAGCCATCTCTTCTGTATTGTAGCTTGTCTCGCGCTGATATTCGAGGGCAAGATCATTTTCGCTGCCCTCTGGCGTAGGCAAACCATAGGCAACGACTCCTTCTCCTCCCATTGATTGAATGAGCTTATGAAGCTCAAGGAGAGCTCCATTAAAGATGACATCATTGTAAAGAATATCTTCATCAGGGTGCTGTCTTTGAACTGTGTGGAAGATATCCTCAGCATGCTGTTCCTGTGTTTTTCCCATAATTTGATAGGCTCGACCAAGCCGCAGGTCATCAGCATGATGGCAAAGAGCTGGCGCAGTTGCTTTGGTGCTCTTGAGAGGGCAACCTCCTCCAGGGTCTTGTCCCAGAGATCGTCATCCTCTAAGAGACCGTGTTTGTCACAGCCCTCTCTGTAGGTACCACAGACCTCCCCTTCAAAGGTTCGAAGGTCTTCGAAGCTACATGGTCCGGGCACAGTGTGTAGCAGCAGGCGTAAATAGAAGCATTCCTGCTGATTGGGGTGCACGGTGTAAACCCGGCCGATGGCATCAGACTTGAAGACAGCATCTTCCTCCCTGCCTTCCAGCTCGACCCCTCTCTTACGCCTCATCCATGTCTTGTTAGTCCAGGTGTAAAAACTTGGCACGTCTGCATAAAGCAGGGTCCTTGCAAAAGAGTCATTCCGACACAGCTTAAAGAAAGCTGTGAGGGTGGACTCCGGGTATTGTCGCAATACCTTTTATGCATTTTCTTCATTGAAAAACATTCGCTGACCATTTTCCAAGTGGACAGCGAGGTTGATCACACTCGGATGGCGTTCATGGATGTCGAAACCCAATATACGCCAGATGGCCTCATTCGATGATATGTAGCGGCCCACCTGGAAGCGGTGGATTTCGTCTCGCCGCTGGTCACCCTCTTGCTCCACTCCAAAGACTGCCATGTCGGATCCTTTGTTCACATATTTGCAAATGTACTTGATGCTTTTGACTGATTGACAGCTTTCTACGTTGATATGAGCTCTAAATGTCTTGGAGAGCAGCTTGTTATAAGGGATGATCCAGCGGTTGTCGATCTCCACCTCTTAGCCTTGGACTTTGAGAAGAGCAGTGTGGCCACCGTCTTCTGGTTTCCGTCTTCTGTATAGTGGATATCCGTCTCGGTCGTTTTGAGTTTCTTCCAAAAGCTGCTTGGGGAAGCGCTTCGAGCACTTACCTTCTTCCATGCAAGGCGACTGTCAATTCAGACTCCCACAGGGACCATGAACCATCTGGGTTTTAATAGTATTGTACAGATCAGGGTCTTCTGCGGGATCAGGCAGCTCAGCGCAAATGATGTTGTCGATATCCTCGGGCTGGATTTTGGACTTGCACCATATCAGAGTATGGAAATGGGGCAGGCCACGCTTCTGCCACTCTATGGTGTACATCCAGGCTTGCAGCTCGCCAAAGATTTTGCCATCCTTTAGCAGCCAAAGAAGCTTTTTCTGTTTCAGGTGGAAAATCCGGGCCACAATATCATGGCGATCATTTGGTTTCTGGCCATCAAACAAGTTTTGCTGAATGTCCTCCCACTTAAGGTTACAGGTGAATGTAATGATGAGGTCGGGGCGACCGAACTTCCTCACATATGCCATGGCATCCTGAGTGCGCTGGTGCATATATCGTGGAGAACCTGTGAAACTGGAGGGCAGGATGACCTGCTGGCCTATGTTGCTCGCATTCCCATCGGTAGTCTTTGCATCCTGAAGACCACGGTACTGCTCAGCTCTTAGTGTCGTCTGGTTTACGGATATAGAGTAGCCGCTCAGTCTCGATTTTGGCATACATATGTCAACCATCAGCTGACTGGTGACCTCCTTGAACCGTAGCAGCTGGTTGAAATGACCTTCTCTAAACATTAGTCTGTACATGGGCGTACCCACCATAGGGCAGGGGGGGGGCAGCTTCCCGCATCCCCCTAGAAAGTTCGAAGTGGGCCCCGCTTATCCTATGGGGCACCTGTATATATTATATGTGAAAAGGGAGGCAATTTTTTTAAAAAAATCCAGTTCATTTGTTCCCAATCGGGCCAAGGCCCCCTATATAAAATTTTTATTATATAAAAGGGCCTACAAATGTTCAAATTGAGGCCCATATGTTCCCCATCGTCCTTACTTGGCCTCTGGGGCCCAATATATTACACATAAGGGGCCTATATATTTTTCAAATTGGGCTAATTTGTTACCAATTGGGCCCACTTTCCTCTGAAGCCCCTATTAATGTATATATATATAAAAGGGGTTTACATATTTTGTTAAAATTGGGCCCAATATGATCTCAATTGGGCCCACTGCCTTTGGGGCTCCAGGACCTGATCAAGACTTTTTTGCATGTGAAGCCTGTCCTGGATTAGGGGCCCCCCAAAACATCGTCTCAGTTAATATATGGACAACTAATGGGCCAAGATACTTATAATAGGCTACCAACTTGTGTCAAATTAAAGGTTAATTTTACCATACATTAACCAAGACAACGTAATTGTTGTTGTATCAAATTGCTATACCCTTTTAATGCAATACCCTTCTTAATCCAATATGGTAAAGCAATAGGTAGCATTCAGATTTTTTTTAAGGGTTGATTTGGGGGGGCCCCTTAAATTTTAAAGAGGAACCGCCGTCTTCAATTGCCTGTTCGGTGATCGGGCCCTGGGGGGCCCTTATATATTATATATAAAAGGGCAACAATTTGTCTAATCAATTATTGTTAATTACGCAATTATTTCTTTGAACACTAATATACATATAAATAATTGTTTAAACAAATTTCACGCGTATTCAAGATCGTTGAAATATTACATTTCTTTGAACACTAATATAAATATGAAAGTTGAACGCTTTAATTTTTGAATAATTTTCAGGGGGCCCCGAATTCGCTGTTGGGCAGGCCCCAAGTGTAATAAGTATAGGGCCCTTTTTAAAAGCACAATAAGTAATAGATGGGGGCCCTTTGAGATAACGCATAGGCTGGTTGCAGCAATTGCAAATAAGCCGGTTAAACAAATTGAGTGATTAAAACAGATTTTTTTTAAGTTCTAAAGAATTGTAAAGTAAAAATAAATATAATTTACAAGAAAATGTGGACAAGAGATAAATTATGTTATTCCAGTAAAAATTGGATTTTTCTGAGAAGTCTATATGTATGTTTTCGAGGGTGATAAAGGGGTATGTTTTTCGAGGGTGGTTCGATCTAAATATGAATATGAGGATATATTCTTCAAAAGATAAGCTTGAATAGTTATAAGCAAAAAAGAAAAAAAATCGTATAATAATTGGTTATAGTGTTATTTTGGTCAGATTATTTTAACCACGCATTTTATAAGGTGGAAAACTTCAGATTTCTTTTCAGAATCTCCGAAAACATATTCATGTATAAATTTTGATCCCAAAACATATATTTTTATACAAAAACTGCGGGCTACTAGCATATAAATGGTTGAATCGGCTGAAAGAAAAAACTGTTATTTGAAGGAATTACTGGGTTTCATTCACCTCTATCTTTCGCATTTCCAAACTGAAACCCATTAACGAACCATCTGTGTCAACAGGGGTCCCCCCTCATCCTTTCATTTGGGAATGTGGGGGTGCAAACAGATTTTTGACCTAAGATAAGGACCGCACTTGCATTCATAGTGAGATTTTCAGTTACTGTTATTCTACTATTTAGAGTATTGAAGTAGTTGTATTTTAATGGGAAGAGATTATTTCGGAGCAGTGCTTTTGTGATTTCTTCTATAAAAGTAAGTCTGATGGCACATTTTCCTTTTTTTAAAAAACAAACACATTGAGATAAATTTGGTCCATGAGCAATAATCTAGTCATGGTCAAGTCAGTAGTAATCATAATCTAGTCATGTAATCTAGTAGCACAAATAAGTTTTCAAAACATTTGCAAAAAATCTAAATTATATATAAAATTCTATACTATATTTAAACAACCAGTTAAACTTTGTTTAATGCTTTGTTTTGAAATTGATGAATTTAAATTCTGCACATATATAGTTGTTACATTTCATTATTAGTAAAAAACATAATTTATTGTATATAAAAGGAGTCATTTAAACTTCACGTCCCTTCCCTTATCCATGTGTGATCTTTGCTTTTTGTCTATGTAAAATCCGTAATTCAATAAGAGAAATGAGCTTAGCTACCTGATCTATTATTTTTTTTAATGAATTGGTTTGGATGCGTTTTCTTGAATAAGTTTTGGATGTAGTAGTTTTAAAGATATATTTAGCTCTATGAATTCTCCTTAACTTTTATTTGAACATTCCTTCTACTTTTCTTAAAAGAGTACCAATTTTTTAAAGTAAATTTCCTGTTCCTTGTACCGCGATTGCAGTTATCTTCTGGTTTATTAAACACTTTACTATTGATTGCATATTTTAATATACTCATTCCGTTGACAACAAAAATCTTCGGCGGCGAAAGTGTTCTATCAATCTTTAGTTGACAAAACTTCAATTTTTTTCTAAGAAGTATTAGAATTTCAATAATTTGTAAGCTTAAATTTATTTTTAAAATATTAAAGTAATGCGTACAATTAAAATCTAGTTCTAAATTAAGTCTAAATAAATGTAAGGTAATAAGTGTAGTGTGGGGTTGTTTCATGTCGTGGATGGCAATAGCTCCAACTCCAACAGTTTGTTTCCTGGAATTACTTTTGCTTTGGTATTCGAAAATATGTTTTCTAAGAATATTTTTCTTTATAAATTTTTTAAATACCAATTTCTTTCGGTGCTGTTGGTTGATCAAGACATTTGTTAAAGAAAGCTTGCATAGAAAGAAAAAATTATTTTCATCTAAATAGGTCATTTTGAGAGTGAAACCGAAGCAACCAATGAAATGCAGTACGCATACAAATGAAAACAAAAGCGTTACATCATCTGAAACATTCCCATTCGTTTAATTAGTAATTAATAATAATAGTAATTATTTAGTAGTTAATTATTAACTAGTAATTATTTAGTAGTTAATGATTAACTAGTAATTATTTAGTAGTTAATGATTAACTAGTAATTATTTAGTAGTTAATGATTACCTAGTAATTATTTAGTAGTCAATGATCAACTAGTAATTATTTACCTAGTTTATAATTCTAGTTGTATAAGATAAATAAATAAGATTTTATTTTTTAAAAATTAACAAATCACATTAAGCAATTGTTTGGCTAAGTAAACATCATGAGTTAACAGGGGGGGGGGGGTAAAGGAAAGTTCCCGAAAAAAGGGGGCCATCCAAAATTAAGAAAATAGGGGCCCCTAATATTGCCTGCCCCCCCCCCCCCCCCTAAATCAGATCCTGGGTACGCCCTTGAGTCTGTAGGCATAGAAGTCCTTGCAGCAGCTTATTTTCTTTCCTGTCTGCTCTCCAGTGCTAGGCTTCACTTGGTAAAGGGCAAAATTATAGCCATCTTCACCTCGTGGAAACAGGAGTGGATACTGGAGGCTGTCGTAGGACCGGTGAGTCTCCTTGATGATGATGAGCATGTTGTCTCTTTGCTTTGTCGCGTGAGCCTGTGGCATGCTCATCGCCGACCATGATAATGGCCACTTCATTTGTGACTGGAGCATTGAAGCGACGGGCATGTTCCCCAACATGTGTTCTGTCAGCTCTGATGACAAGGCAAGACCAAGTCCGGCAAGACCATCTGCTCTAGGGCTGATTTGAAGCTTTGTACGTATGGATGAGTCTCATGGAGCATGGCTTGGAGTTCTTGTATGATGAGGCGATCCACACCCTTGATTGAGTCTGCCGCGCTGCTGCCGCGCTGATCGATCTGCTGGTCGCCACCCATGAAGTACACCTGGACGTACTTGGGCTCTTCATCCGGTAGTGGTAGTAGACTTCCCATGCGGTGGTAGACCTGGCCCTGGATTTGGAATGTGGTGAAGAATCCTCTGTTTGTCAGGTTCTTGTCTGCACCAAAGGAGGTCATCATAAAAGCGGAATTGTATTTCCAAATGTTGGAGTGAAAGTGTTTGGCCTTTTGATCATCGTCGATGAGAAGCTTACTTAAAACTTCCGGTGGAGGTTGCAGTGTCTATAGCCTCACCTTGCCGTTAGTGCAACACATTCTGGGGCCTCACCTGGCCATTTCATGGCACCGCAAAATGTACACACCTTATCCATCTTGCCGATAATGACCTTACTGTTGGAACTGTATGCCTTGGTAGCATTATAGGAGAAAGGTCCTTTAAGCCAGTTAATGTTTTCGGTTAAAACGGCCTGCGAATGTCGTCTACGCTCCACTCGCAATCGGTGTACTCTTGCTTCTGGCGTCTCAATTATTCGTTGTTCGGCTCGAAAAGTTCCCATAGCCTCCCTGACGTGCTGCAGTCGAAGCTGTCGTGCCTCCTCCGACTCGGCAGCCCGGGATGTTGTTGCATTTTCTCGAAGCTGTAGCAGTCGCCGCTCACGCTCTGTAGCCGTCTCATTTAACTGTAAAGCCTTTGCTTTTTTTTCCTCCTTAGATTGGACTTGACCAATGTGTTTGGGTTTTCTTTTAGGCATTATCAATAATAGATTAAAATGTATCAATAATAGATTAAAATGGCCGAAAACGATCTCACTTTAAACTGATCACTGTTGGTCTGCGTGCATAAAATAAAATATTCTTAATGAAAGCGAATTACATGATCTAATTGTTTAGATGTTATAAAGCTACTCCAGCAAACAGCAAAAGATTTGCATTTTTTTTTATTTATTTGTATTTTTCTTAACTGTGATAAAGATACTAAAACATACGATTTTTGTAGATACGCACACAACCATCGTAATCTAGTCGACACGTGGTGGAGGTTAAGTAAAGCTTGCTTCTTGCAATCGGCAGGTTGCGTGCAAGCTTTTCACGATAGCTCCGTTCGACATTACTTGAAAGTAAGCTATTTTAGTTGAGGACGGTCTTTGAATTAAAGCGGCACTGGCTTCGGTAATACACTCCCACATATTCGAAAATAATTTACTGCACACGGCCGTCACCGAGTATGCTTCTGCAGAGCATTCTCTATCCAAGAATAGATATCCGTACTGCATCTCGTTTGAAGTCATGATGGCTGATGTCTTTCGGCAGTAGAAGTTTTTTATAACGACTCAGCAATACTGGACACTCCCATATTGTCCAGGATCGTCGATCTCTCTTCCCGTCGATTTCTCTTCCCTGTAAATCTGAGATAATATAAGTTTGAGGGTTTGTAGGATAGCGTTTATCTATTTTAAACACTTCCTCGGTCCATCCTGCAAGGTATCCTTTTCTAAAAAGTCTCTGAGCTTTTGAAATGCGTACGAGATCTCCGACTTTAAATCGGAATTTGGAGGTCTTCGTTTGGTTGTACAATCTTTTATAGAGCTCTGCTTCGTCCTTTACGGTGATGTCTGCAGGTTTCATACCGTGAGCTCTGTGCTGCGTCTTGTTGTACGAATCCACCAAATCAGCAAGCACATTCGTGTAACGGTGGGTGTTGGTCTTTGTAAAGTACCGTTGCATGCGTGATCTCAGTGTCCGATGCGCACGTTCCAAAATAGCAACTTTCTGACCACTCTTGGTTGAGTAATGATGAATGCCATGTCTTTTTAACAAGCTTTTCATCTTGGCATTGAAAAATTCTGTACCGTCATCTGTTTGTATCCTTTTAGGCTTAACTTGCTTCAGCACCGTTTTTAAGGCATTCACTATTGCGCCTGCTGTTTTTTTTTCACAGGGATCGCTCTCAGGAAGCGAGACATTACATCTATTATGGTCAAAATATATCGAATCCCCTGGTTGTTCTTGACATATTTTTGCATGTCAACCAAGTCCATCTGCCACAGCTCGTTCACGCCGTAGGCCAACGTCTTACGCCGCTTATACTTGTAACGTACAGGAAAGTGGAGTGTGTAAAAATCTTGTTTCGAAAGCCATTTTCGTACGGTTCCACTATCCACCTTTGCTGCCTCGGCAAGATTCTGCACTCCGCCGAAGGAACCCGGACTTTTCGGGTCGAAGTAAATCTCTTTCATTCGAACGGCAGCCATTTCCTTTTTGGACGCAATGGCGAGATTTGATAGGGGGTAGAGGCTTCTTCCGATGAAGGAGATGCTACTTGGGGGTCGAGAGTGGATAATTCCAGTTGATCACGCACGTATTTATTTCCTATCCACTGCAGCGGTACATTCGCTTCGAACAAGCCTTGAACGAAAGTCTGGAACCCTCTAGGTGGTGGTTCCTCTCTCCGCATGTCCCGCATTAAATAGCCAAACAAGTCGATGGCATTGCTTCGGTGTACTGGCTTACCGAGGACTTCCAGTTCATTTTGTTCATTAAAAAGATATCCGCTATTTTTCAGTTTCTGCAAAATGGGGTCAATGTATTGCCTTCTGGTCTTGGTAACAGAGCGCCCTACAAATTTCCCCACCAGCGGCGTCAAGACATCTTTGTCGACGAAAGAACTCTCCTGGACCTCTTCCACTGGCGATTGCTTTTCGAATATCTCTTTTGGGAATACCAACGGTTTCGGAGGTATCACACTCTTTTGATACTGTGGAATAAGTTGAGAGAGTAATTTGCCTCGCAAATCGTCCGGCATTTTGTTTTGATGCAACACTTGAATAATTTTGTCTTCTAACCGAATCTCTGGTTTGTTCAGTTGGTAATATTCCGAAACCAGATCCGGAGAAACGAGTGCCATTTTTCTAGACATTGCCCAATAATAATTTCAAGACGGTTGGAATAATCATAGGCAGGAAACCGCCACCTGTTTGTTGCTTTAAAAGTTTTCTCTTTGACGAAAGTCCTATTTTATTGTCAGCTAATTTGCGAATAACTTTCTTATAGGGTGCAAGCTTTTGTACTTTTACTCCCGGAATATTGCCATGCAATAAGTTCTTACATATTTCGCAAATTGATTTTAACTGATCCTCACTTGTTGTGCTCAACATAGCTTTTCGTTGTTGGGGTGAGGCTTTCGAGAGTATATGCAATAAATGCACGTGTTTCTTGATCCGCTTCATTGCTCTACCGGGACAAACACCCAGTTGACACAATTTTCATCTGGAAAGATGGATGCTCTCAACCTATGTTCCTCACACGTTAATGGATGAACGTCTACGAATAAATAACTATACGGTTCGCGCGTCGCCTTTTTATAGGCATCCATGAAATATTTACCTTTTAGAGGAAAAGCTTGGCGCGCAAAACAGGACATTTGAGACGAATCTCGATTGTTGCGGAACAATATAATATAGTGAGTATTCAGACTAATTTCTCGAAAAACCTTCACCTTCGGAAAAAGATTTTGCGTTATTAGTATCACGCTGAAATTTTTATGATGTGACGTCACTCTAAACATTAGCTCCACTTCTTCGTTTAACTTTGCCTGTAAATCGTCAAACACCACCAAATCAAACCTTTCTTCTTCAGGCGGTAATCCACATACAAATTTTATTTGAGGTTCCGAAGCCATCCATTTTTGGTACACGGAAAAACACCAGCATACATTTTTAATCGGACGTTCGTAGACATCGCTTTTCACTAATTTTCTGACTAGTTCCGTTTTCCCGCTAGAAGACGGGCCAGTACATATCGTTGATGATGGAAATTTTAATTTAAGCATTGCCGACAGAGTCTCCTAAATTCATGCTTAAATAGTTGAATTCCGTGTAATTCTGGTTTCAGATCGTTCGTCCCATTGTAAAAAAACTTGCGGATATCGTAAACAACCCTATCCTCCTTCCAACATTTATGAAAATACACTCGCCGACCAATATTGTCCGAGATTGAACAATTACTCTTGCTCAAGTCCACGTATTCTCCATTTGGTACCAACAACAGTGTAAATTCCACATTGCAGACAACAGCGAGTATCGCTATTACAGTTAGAGTTCTCATCTCCATTTGACATCATCTATATTTTCTTTTTATATTTATATACTCCTGTCGGAACACATAAACTCACCACTCTCTTACCTCCCCTTAACGGTTGCGTTGGGTGCCTACTCGGCTCGTCACTTGACGGTGGTTCTACATCGCCAATAGCCCTCTAGTGCAACGATAAAAACTACATCCTAGGAATTCAGATGCATTCCCTCCACACTGCTTCGCCTGCTTTTTTCGCTATACTTACAATGTTAAAACAGGTGCTTCGGTTGCAGACTGCTTTTTTCCTATCCTTGCAATGTTAAAACAGGTGCTTCTGATCCAGCATCCTTCTTTCTTATACTACTCAGATCGGTGCTATTATTTTGATAATAAATAACATTAACGGAACGTAATAGACGCATATTTATTATTAGACTGATCGTGGATGAGGATGCATGATTCAAAATGAAAGAATAGGAATGCATGATTTAAAATGAAAGAATACGGATAAATGATTAAAAAATAATTGACATTTTATGTCTAAAACCCGCCAATTGGAAATTAGAAAATATAAAAGATCTTTTAAGTACAGTTGTATATGATGCAGGACAATTCAAATGGTTTATTCACACAGTCGTTCTGTCAATTATGATACAAACATTGTTAAATTGCAAATAAATAAAACAAGGATTGCTTTTGATTTTTTTTTTAATTTTCGTGTTTCATTTTTTCGTGAATGATATATTCGGGGTCCTGACTATTCATAGAACGTGTATATAGGGGATCAATTATCTCTGGCGTTAAACAATCCCAAAAACAAAAGTTTTAAGTTTGTTTTTCATTTCTTTTTCTCAAAAGTTGTCATGTCTTAGAACTTTTTCTGTATAAATCCCCAATGGAGTACAGAGAACTAAAATGCAATAACTTATTTTGGTTATCTGAATTTGAAATTTTCCCTGAATTTGAAAGAAATTCAATGTCCGTAATTTTTATCTTTCCCACATCCCTGAGTCGATGAGAGTAAAGCTCTGTACGGCGGAATTTCAGTCGATGTTTTTCTGTTGCGGTTCTTGCAGCACTTCGCTTTATCAAATAATTTGTTGTATTTCCCTTTGCTGGAGTGGAACATAACTTTGTGCAATTTCGAATATATGAGTAAAACGATATTTTTTAATTTCGCATATCTAATATTTGTTATTATAAATAGCCGCTGCGTGCTTAGGTGGGTATAATCAAACTATTAGGCTAAGTATTTGCCAATCACCTGAATGGTTATATAATTCATTGTAACCTTGCCCCAAATTTAAAAAAAATCATCAAAAAAACGTTGAACTTCTGTTCTTGGAATCCCACGTCTTTTTTTCTTTTTGCAAAGTCGCTGACTAAAATATAACTAATTTCTATATTTTCGTTACATCTTTTCACTAACGATTTACCCTTTTCCTCCATTCTGCTAAATTCGCTCCTGTGTTACGTTTGCTTTCTATTTTTTTTTGATAAATGCAAACAATGTTTACCATAACGGTAGCTCATGATGAAAGATGAACTATACAAAACAGTAAAAATTTCCGAACATAACATTTGGTGCTCTCAACGTGCTGTCTCAAACTATCAACACGTGACCGTTTATCTTGACCGGTTTGAGGTGTTGTTTGAGCTCGTGGAGAGAATTCGGAGAACTGGCTACTTCCACACTGCCCCGAGACAAGCCCTTTGTTCACTTCCACAGGGTAGGTCCTCCCCTTGCAATCAATCAATGTCACGAGCATAGAAGCGGCAAAGATACAAAGTGTTTTGAAAAGTTGTGAAAGCAGCTAAGATATGTGTTACTTTTTGCACAAATTACTCAAAAACTAATCCAAACTGCCAACTAAATCCAAACTGCTTATAATTAATTACAGCTAAAGTAGTAATTCTAACAAATTAAAATGCTTTTTCAAATTGTCTTTAAGTTAATTAGAATGTATTTTATAAACTGTAAAAAACCCGATGCTTTACAAAGGATTAAAATAATTTTCAAAAACAATAGCAAGAATTTTGCTACGCCCAAATGTAAAGCTTATCAATACCTAAGAATACCAACAAGTCCGGAAACAATAAGTAAAAAAATGTGGTTGCTAGTTAAGAAAAACTGCATCCAATTTCTCCATAGGTTAACATGGGGGAAGTTAGTTCCGTTTTCGGAAATTCATGTCCCCTTAAGGAGAGTCGGATGGTTCTATCTCGCCCATGTTAACTTTACCAACTTTAGGAACATTTTTCTCAAGAACTATGAGATATCATTATGAATTTCTTTATAGTTTGTTCCTTACATGTAGGTCTTTGATTTAAACTGAGAATATTTCATAGTGTAAAAAAAAACTTTTACGCTGATTTTTTAAAAAAAATATGTATCCAATTTAAAGTTATATAACTTTTTTGTGAGCAGAGATATTTAAAATTCCTCAGTTTATTTCAAAGAGCTATTAATGGGGAAGAAATAATAAAACAAAACACGTTGATATCTTTTATAGTTCTTGAGAAAAATGTTCCTAACTGTTGAAAAACCTTATACTTCAGGAAACGCAAAAGAAAATTAAGGTAAAGGTAAGAACTGATATACGAGTTTCTAAAAAATTACATATAAAAAGAAAACTACTAAACAGAAATCGATAATATTGGTCTTAAATTAAAGCTTTAGATATGCAGATTAAAAATAAGAAAAACAGAACATCGATATTTTTGACCTAAACACCCAACTGACTCCCCTTAACATCTGACTCTTTGACAGTAATTGACTTTTTAACTGTCAACAACCTTTTGGAGCTTGTCTGACTACTGTCAGACGAGCTGCGGATTAAAACAACAACACAGTTTCAGAAAATTGAATATTCTCACAAGCCCTAACCTTTAACCGTATTTTACACACCAATAATTATATATAGGTATAGTTTTGTTTAAAAATAATTGTATTTTATCACAGTGTGTGTTTTTCTGGGTATTTTAGCACTAACTACTCAATCCAGACATATATTGTTTGTTAAAAAAAATTGTTTTACCTCAAACATATTCAGGGTACTTTTGTGAATAGAAATAGCATTGAGATTGATGCATAGTGCATATTGTGTTAAACAGTTAACTAATTTGATGATGAGTTTTAACTTTTTATTAAAAAAAATGAAAAAATAAAATTCTAAATGCGTAGTATAAAAAGAAATTCTTAAATGAACCTTGTGTAATTCTAAAGAGAAATAATTAAAATTGTTATTTTTAGAGAACTTAATTGTAATGAGCCCCTCTAACATAAAAGTTTACAATTTTTCAGAAAAATTTTGGAGATCTTATTGATAACATATTTAAAATATAAATTTTTATTACCTATTTAATTATTCATTTTTTGTACAAATAATATTACGAATACATGCGAAGAACATGCTCGTTAAATCTGTGGGTCCGAAAATCCTGTGGGCAGTCATGGTGTACTCTGGGTGCAGAGTGTCTGGAGAAAACTGATCTTCCCTTTCAGCGAACAACCTAAATAGAGGAGGTGGAACCCGCTCGGAGCAGAAGTCAGACTTCCACTCTCTGACGTATGCAACAAGCCTTGTGCCAATGGAAGTTACTGCACCCCTCCTTCCTTTTGACCTAATCCCTGGAAGCACACAACAAAAACAACTACTAATATTCATTGTTAGCTTGTTAAAAGTACAAAAATGCTTGACGATCGCATATCCCATTACATTTTTTATGCAATTGTAAAATCCGATCCCTGTAAGAAATTGTCTAAAAAGTTAAGATACAAATCTAATACTGTAGAATGTAGATTAAGTGATAAGTTTTTTTTAATTTAAGATAGAATAATTAGATTATTTAAATAGCTTCTGATTAAAAATATATACAAAATCAAAACAGCAGTTTACATCGATGTTTTATTAAGGTGATAGAAGTCATTTTCCCCACACATTACAATAATAAACAGCTTACTTTTTAAAGATAATTTTAGTTTATGCTATCAAACAAGTAGGTTTGTTACAGAATCTGTCACTTAAACCCCTTCCACACAGTATTTGTGTGGAAGCGGTCATAATAAAGCCACTGGAATCACTTAAAGTAAGATATTTCGGGGCGAATCTAAGTGAACACAATTTTTATGATCCCCATAAAATTTGTGTTAGCCTATGTTGCTGGATTACTTTGTAAAGAATCGACTGGTCGGCTTTGAGAAATTTTCAGGATTTCTTTCTCGTCAAATATCGATATCTTGATAATCATCCATGTTTTTCAATATATGACAAATCCATAACGTAGGAAGATGGCCACTGCAATATTCAACCAGTTCTTTAAAACGTATATTCTTTTGAGTTGTTCTGACAGGATTTGTTTTGCTTTGTTATTCAATCCATAAGAGGATGAATTAATTATAGATGGTGACAGTTACAAATTAAAACAAGTAGGTTTGTTACAGAATCGGTCACTTAAACCGCTGCCACACAGTATTTGTGCTCAACAAAAAACGCACTATTTATTCACCTCTGAAAAACATTCGCCAAACAGGGCCTTTAGCTTATAATTCATTTCTAATTCAAACTTTTAAACGCCAAAATTAACTATTTTCATTAATCTTCTTTCGCAAATCAATAATTACTCATTATCGTTTGCTGAATTTGTTTGAAATTCGAAAAATAATAATGCAACTTTTTGTAATAAAAATCTTTTAGTTGCCACCAATTTCCCATATTCATTAACTTTCTTTCGAAAAAGAGAATAATAAATAACTAGTAAAATTGATGCTTTAAAAATAAAAGCGAACTTTCGCTTATTTTTTTTATTCAAACTTAGAATTCTCTATGCATCCTTTCTCATACATATATAATGAACCATCAAAAGACCTCTATTGTGATATTACAACAATCCAAACTAAATTATATCACATAAATAAATATTCTTTCAATAGTTTTATTTTAAATAAAGTTTCTCGCACGTTTGACGAAATGGCAACAGTGAAAATATTGAATAAAAATGGAATTTGCATGTTATTTCAATGTGGATTAAATTTTAGTTTTTTAAATATTAAATATATACTTCTAATTAAAAAATTTTAATGAAATTTGGGATATAGCCAAACCTGATTTTTTGCTTGAAAATGACGTATCCCACTTGTTTGTGCGACTTGCTGTTCGTTCGGTGAAAGTGGGTGACAGACGGACAGACTGAACGATTATAATACCTTCCACTTTTTACGTTATAAACGTAGTGTGGAAGCAAAAACTGGCTCACAAATAAGGTTTTTTAAAACTGCATATAAAAACATGCATGAGGCACCTTTTAGCTTCCACAGGTAGGTATTATAATCGTTCAGTCCGTCCATCACTCACTTTCATAACTAAAAAATGCTACGGACAAGTGTGATACGTCTAAAAATTCAGCGCATCGAAATTAGAACAAAAAAAGCAAAGGAAGCCATTTTGATTAGAATTTAATCACCATTGCCATCGCAAAAATCGCTCGAGAAACTTTAATTCTTTTAGACCATAAATTAAAATAAATTTATTTTTCACATCATCGATCAGTTTGAAATGACGTCAAATATATTTCACTACGAGATTCTTTGTACGTTGATATGAAATGTTTTCATTCTATTTAAAAGCGAGGAATATTACATATTTATTCTTTGAAATATAAATTAATTTTTGCAAACGATAAGTAATAATTATTGAATTTTCGAAATAAAATAAACTATCAAATTTAGAATGAAAATGTTTAATATAGAATGCTGTGTTTGACGCATTTTTTTTATTTATTCAATATTTTCCCTGTTGCCATTTCGTCAAACGTACGAGAAACTTTATTTAAAAAAAAATAAAACTCTTGAAAGAATATTTATTTATGAGATATAATTTAGTTTGGATTGTTGTATAATATCACAATAGAGTTCTTTTGATGGTTCATTATATATAAATAAGGAAAAATGCATAGAGAATTCTAACTTTGAATAAAAAAATAAGCGAAAGTTCGCTTTTATTTTTAAAGCATCAATTTTACTAATTATTTATTATTCTTTTTCGAAAGAAAGTTAACGAATATGGGAAATTGTGGCAACTAAAAGATTTTTATTACAAAAAGTTGCATCATTATTTTTCGAATTTCAAACAAATTCAGCAAACGATAATGATAAATTATTAATTTGCAAAAGAAGATTAATTAAAATAGTTAATTTTGGTGCTTAAAAGTTTGAATTAGAAATAAATTATGAGCTGAAGGCCCTGTTTGGCAAATTTTTTTCAGAGGTGTATAAATAGTGAGTTTTTTGTTGAGCACAATGTGTGGAAGCGGTTTAAGTGACAGATTCTGTAACAAACCTACTTGTTTTTTATATGTATCAAAATGCTTTTTGTAGAATTTACATGCATAATCTTTTCCCCCAGTGTGCAGGAGAATATATATGTTTGAGGCAACTTTCGATAGTTGAATTACTATGCACTAGAACTACATGAGGGCTATTGGCGACAGGCATTGCAAATTAGAACCACAGAGAATTGACAAGCTGACACCTGAATAGGCACCCAAAGCAACTTTAAAGGCAACATTATACACAGCGTTGGGAACATGTTCAATGTGTAATACCTCAGCACAGGGCATTATTTGTCAGTTATTGTGGCTGCACAGGCAGTTTATAGGTCCTGGGACCTTTCACATACAAGGCCTTACTGAAAAGGCCCTCCCCAGTGCCCCAACTTTTGGGAGAAAATATTTTGTTAACGAACTTGCATGCACACACATGAGCTTTCTCCCCAAACCGTATTAGAAGATGCATTTTGAGGATGGCCCTCCCAGAAAATTGTAACAAAACTCACCTGGTAGGTGCTGTTTGAGAGAATTGCTTGCAATAGAACTTGCATGCGTTTTTCTTCAGTATGTATACAAAGGAATACTTTTTGAGATCACCATTTGAAGAAAATTGTCAGTTACAGAACATACAAACATAAGTTTTTATCCAGGGTGGGATGGAATTTTTAAGATTGATCATTTAAGAAAATTGTTGCATATCCCACATAGATAAAAAATTTCTCCAGTGTATGATAGGAAGTGCATTTCGACATTTATTTTTTGAAACAAATTGTTGCTGAACTATCATGTGTGAGGTTATATACCAGCGTGTAAAAAGGAGGTGCTTTTTGAGGTCACTATTTGGAGAAAACTTAGTTGCAAAGCCCAATTAAGCATGAGGTTTTTCACTAGTGTGTACGAGGAGATGCTGTTTGAGATTACTCTTAAGAGAAAACTGTTTATTGCAAAGCTCACAGGCATGGGGTTTTTCCCCTGTGTGTATGAGGAGGTGCTGTTTGAGATTATCCTTTCGGGAAAACTGATTATTGCAAACCTCACAGGTATGAGGTTTTGCCCCAGTGTGTATGAGGAGGTGATTCTGGAGGTGCCACTTTTGAGTAAACTGTTTATTGCAAAGCTCACAGGTATGAGGTTTTGCCCCAGTGTGTATGAGGAGGTGCTTTTTGAGAGTACACTTTTGAGAAAACTGTTTATTGCAAACCTCACAGGTATGAGGTTTTGCCCCAGTGTGTATGAGGAGGTGCTTCTGGAGGTGACACTTTTGAGAAAACTGTTTATTGCAAAGCTCACATGCATGCGGTTTTTCACCAGTATGTACAAGGAGATGCTGTTTGAGGAGTAAGCTTGTGAGCAAACTGTTTATTGCAAACCTCACAGGCATGAGGTTTTTCACCAGTATGTTTGCGGAGGTGCTCTTTAAGATTACACTTTTGAGAAAATTGTTGATTACAATGGTCACAGGCATGGGGTTTTTCACCAGTGTGTATGAGGAGGTGCTTTTTGAGAGTACCCTTTAGAGAAAACTGTTTATTGCAAACCTCACAGGTATGAGGTTTTGCCCGAGAGTGTACGAGGAGGTGCCGCTGGAGCAGCTGCTTTTGAGAAAAGTGTTGATTGCAATGCTCACAGGCATGCATTTTTTCACCAGTGTGTACGAGGAGATGCTGTTTGAGGCTACCCTTGTGAGGAAACTGTTTGTTGCAGAATTCGCATGCATGAGGTTTTTCACCAGTATGCACGAGGAGATGCTGTTTGAGGTTACCCTTTTGAGAAAACTGTTTGTTGCAGAATTTGCATGCATGAGGTTTTTCACCAGTATGCACGAGGAGATGCTGTTTGAGGTTACACTTTTGAGAAAAGTGTTTATTGCAAAGCTCACAGGCATGAGGTTTTTCACCAGTGTGTATTAGAAGATGCTGTATTTGTTGAGATTTTAGATGGCAATTTTTCTTGTATTCACCAGCGTGAGGGTTTTCTTTGGAGGCTATAATATTGGGCCTTTTGATATTATTCATTGTGAAAACTTTTCAGCCCAGAACTAGCTGGGATTTTTTTTTCTACAATTAAAGAGGAGGTGCTTGATTATCTGAGTAATTGTTTTCAGAACATTGTTTGCTAGATCTCACTTTATTGTTGTTTTGTAGTTTATTATTTTTCAGCTTTATGTAAGACTGTCAAATTTAAACAATTTTACTTATTTTTCATGTATTCATGAAAAGTATTGCAGCTTGATGAGTAATATAATCTTTTACCAAGGTTGAAAAGGAAGTACGATATTTATCAGTAATTTTTATAGGACTATGGATCATACATAGAGAATTTTATAACGAGTGGATCTAATACGAATAAAACAACTTTCTAAGACAATTTTCAGACAAGGGAGAAATAGAAGAGGTTATTAGCACGGTTTATATGATTAAATTAACGCTTTTTATTAAACTGTGATTGTTTTATTGAAATTCAGAGAGCCGTGTGGTCAACACTCAAAAAGCACAAATATCAGGTTAACTTTGGATATTAAACAAAAGATCCTTATTAAATTTTCACTGATAGACTACAGATTTTCAAATCACAATAAATTATTTTGCCTAATTATATGGATGTAAATTGTATCACTTGCACAATGAATGAGGAATGCAACCAGGAGCGTGTGTTAATGTCCTGTTGTCCTTGCCGATTAAATAGTAATGCTTATGACAAAATTGTAAAAACGTATTGAAATTAAGTTTTTAAAAACATACCGCAGTATTAAATGAAGTAACTTTCGAAATTTTTAAAACTTTTTCACGTTATAAAAAAGTATCAATAACAAACTAACATAACAACGAATAACGATTTGTTTGTAAACCTGCACGACTAGACTTGCTTATTTCTGGTTTGTTTTTTGGAGCTTTAACACAGCTACGGATATTTTGTAACTTTGAAATCGTGGTGACTTCGGACAAACCTGAATATAACGGAATTTAAAATAACTATTTCAACAACTATTTCTGTCTTTTTAATTATTATCACGCTTTTTTAACTAACTTTTTTCCGGGCTAATTATTATAACCGAAAATAGGTTGAAAGCAGTAACATGATTTCTTCAATAAAATTCTAACAGCAATGCTTTTTTTTTGCAGCTCTGCTATTGACCCTGGTGAGGGTACTTCAGGAACTTCGGATGAAGTATCTTTGAATAATAGTACAGTGTCTGAAGGATCAGTTTCTGTATCCACTGAGTGTCCAATTTCATTCAATTTACTGATTGATGAATTACATTTGAGAAACAAGGAAAATGATGAATTGAGAGACTGGCGGACGCGGAGATTTTATCCTATTACATGACTGATAGTGAAATGAAGATATTGTCTGGTTTCGACAAGGAAACTTTTTTTTTAAATTTTCCACTTAAGTTTTAAAGAAGGCGATTTGACTGTTGGTATATTAACACCAGTGAGACAGTTTTTTTGTTTATGTTAGCCTCAGGAATGGATTAACTCTAGACTTAATTGCTTACATATTCGAGGTAATAAAAATTTATAATTTTTATTATTGATTGTACAATAGTACGATACTCTAGTACAATAATTCAAACTTAACTGTATTTATATTATTACAGATCAGTCAGCCTACAGCCTCAAGATACTTCAATGGAATGGTTGAATGCATTTACCAGAAGTTGCAGACAGTCTCCATCTGGCCTGGTAGAGAGCAAGTTCAGGAGTTTATGCTCTTCAACTTTCGCAGCTACTGTCCTGATTGCCTGTCCTGATACCCTGTTTAAACTAAAAGATCTATGAAGTAAAGGATTCATCCCAATGGCTATTGTTTGATGATTGACCCAATTTTGGGCTTTCATTAAGTGGTGCTTTTAGGACCCGAATCAGAATTGTCAAGAGAAAATGTATATTATATTTAGAAGTTTATTATTATTAGAAGTTTTTTTTTAATTTCATGCTTTATTGTCAAAATTAAATTGAAATTTGGTGATTGATATTTTATCTCTGCCAATAATGCTAATTTCCAAGTCTTTTTTTCTGTGTTTGTTACACCCTGAATTTAAATATTAAAAATGAGTATTAACACTGATAAATATATTTATGTGTATGTTTGAATTTGTATGCCATGCATTATGTTTATAGAGGAGAGCTAGATGAAGTTGGGGTGATATAATATTTTTAACTTGCTTTTACCCTGCGGACAATAGAACAAGGGTAATATGCCCATACCTCTAACGTTCATCTAGATAAACTGCAATACCAAATAATGTGTGAATTAATGTAATATGCCTATTAACTTTGTTATTTTAAAGATATGAAGAGGGTTGGCATGGTTTTTACCCGCCCCGGTAAATCCCTTGGTAAAACTGGTATTTACCGTCCTGAGAAAATTATATTTTTCCCTCCTCTGAAAAACTTAATTGAAATCAAATACTAAATGTTATTTAATGGGATGAATTAAAATAATTCGATAAATATTTTTCATGACTTTAATATTTTAATAAATAGACAAATCATCCTTATTTTACATGTATGGTAACATACTAATCATGTACTTTTGTTTATTATTATTTGAGTGTTCCCATTTGCATAAATAATTATTATAGTATTGTCTGTGGGAAATATTCATTAAAATATTTCATAGGGTAAATAATTATTTAAGTTATGTCTACTAAATCTAGCTTCATAAGGGTTCCCCACCAGACAGTGGCATAATTGCATGGATGGGAAAAAAAAACCCACCCTTACTAGTACATGGGTCATTCCTCAGAAAACATACAATTTCAGGCAACAAATTTCGAGAAAAATATTAATGAAAAATTTTGGATTTGAGTTACACTTACATACTACATTGGAAAAAATAACCGGTCCAGATCATACAATTAATATTAATTACCTAGGCTTCTGATTAATGGGTGAAGAACGATAAATTAAATAAACAAGAACAAGTATATACATCATTTCAAATTTTTAAAAAAGAAAGTGGTATGGTTACTGTCGCCTGGAGTCTTCATCAGATTGCAAGAGGTTAAGTAAACTTTTCTATGCAGATTAATGAACATTTTCTCTTGACAATTCTGATTCGGGTCCTAAAAGCACCACTTAATGAAAGCCCAAAATTGGGTCAATCATCAAACAGTAGCCATTGGGATGAATCCTTTACTTCGTAGATCTTTTAGTTTAAACAGGGAGATGCACCAGCAGGACAAGCACATTTACAGTCCTTCACCTAAAAAAATAAGTTTTTTTTCTATTATAAAGTATGTTCTTTAAATAAATTAATACAAGAAACAATTTAATCATACCAACCTAAACCTGGAATGAAATGACACCAGACCCAATATATATGTATTAATGTATGTTAAAAGAATAAAACTTATGACTGTTGTTTGGTTGAAAGATAGTAACATTTAACATAATGTTTCTATAGTTAGGTACCTATTGCTTATGATAATTATTATAACTTAAAATATGCTTTTATCCATACTTACACTGTTGTCCGACATAATATCAACAGAAACTTGGTATGATACCTTCGTCTTCATCTCTGCCTTAACTCGAGCTTCAATATGCAGAACCTGATTATCCTACATGGAAATTAGGCATAACATTAGCAAAAATGCTGCAACTAAGGGTTAAATTGATAACTGAAGTAAATAACAACGTGATGAAGCGTTTTTTTAATGGCATGATTTCAGGTTGTGAGTGGTTAAAAGCCTCGAACGACTATTTCACATGGGAACAGAACACCTCAAACTCCTTGAAAGGTCTACAAACAATTTATTTAATGAATTAATGTTGACATTAGCAGCAGGGGTAGGTAGGAGAAGGGTAATTACTAATTAAAATATCCCAATATGGTGCTGACCAGTGTAGACTGAGATTGATTAGCATACAATCGAAATTTACATTATACAAATCAACGTTATAAGGGTACATCCGTGCAAATGCCATGCAGATATAGCTAGTAATAAATACAGAAATCAAAAGTACATCAACATTATTCATGAAAATAATATAAATATTTCTTACCTGATAGAATCGAATGTTGTAAACAAACTTCTCCTTCAACAAAGCTAATCCCTTCTTTTGCTCGTAAAACAAGTTCAAATCACGGGAAACCAAATCGCTCAGCTTTCCACCATACGATAATATTTTCGGTTAGTCCGAAATTAATTAGAAGCAAAACTTTTTATTGATACTCTCCATACTTAATTAAATAAATCTTCAAGGTGAAATAATAGCACGTAGAATAGTTCGTGGAACTTTTCGAACAGCAAGCGAGGGCGAACGAACACGAACAAACCATAAACAAACACAACCTGAATCAGGCAAGTGCTTCGAGTAAGAGGTAGGATCACGCACGTGCTTCGAGTAAGAGAACAAACATTGCCCGTGAAATCATTGTATCTAATTTATAATTTTATTTAACTACTCAGTTACATTGTACCATTCATACACAACTCTTTTTAAATTTAATTCCAACACTGAGGAACCAAAAAAGTAACTAATTATAAACTATAATAATAAAGAAATATGTCATAACATAGCCTCCTACATAGAATGCCGCGTATACTCGAGAAATAATATGGATTCATAGGCTGTCCTCAAAAAGTACTCTGGTCGCGCCATCTGTTGGTAGTCGGTCGCATATTTTAGTAGGAATGTATTCGCGGTGAATGACGGATCCAGCTGGATATTTCGAATACCGTTCGGTACGAGTAACATAATAAACAAATGAGTTCTTTTTTTTTTTTATTTTGTTTCTGTTTCCAAGCAATATTATTTGCCAGAGAAATTCATAAAATACCATTTTAAATTTTAAAAAATCTTTCTTCAACATGTTTGCATAGTGTAAAAACTGTTACAGAATACTACTGCCAAAAATCACAATTTTTAGAAATTTAAGATTAAAAAGCTAAAAATAGCAAGCACATATTTTTAAAAACATAATCATGTAATGAGTTTCTTTGTTTTTTTAACTTAAAAAAAAAGCTATAGAACTATTCATTTAAAATCCCCGTATAAGAATTTTCTACTGGAGATTAAAACACTAATGAAGTAATTTAAAGTAATGAGAATCTTGTTCAGACGTTCCATTATTTAAAAAAAAAATTAGCTTTGGTTTCTTAAAGAAAAATTAACAAATACTATAACACGTATTAAAAATGCTTCTGTTAAGAATAACAGTCCCTTAATAATAATACTATAATTTCGAACAACAACATGAGATAGATCATTTAAATCTCAACTATAAAATGCATTTAAAGTATTAGAATTTATGCGAATATAGATATTGAAAAGTTTTTTTTCAAAACTTAATTCAAAAACACATTTATTAGAAAACAGAATGCGCGAACTAAAATGAATATAAATCTAGATAGAACAAAAGTAAATATGTGTTTAAACTATATATCATGAGGGAAAAAACAGAAAATATTATTAGCATTACGAAAAGATTCAAGAATAAAAATATTTAGAAATTTTCACCAAAAAAGAATAATTTTAAAAACTCATTACCTTCCATTTCGTAGGAATTCCTATATATATACATATAGGAATTCCTACGAAATGGAAGGTAATGAGTGAACGAATGAAGGAAACACCGTGTTCTTTCTTTGACTTATAGGATAGTATGATGCAAAAAACTAGCCATTATTTGTTGCATTTACAAAAGTTTACAAAAATATATATATATAAATTTCGAACTCTTGTAACCAAAATTTCTTATCAAAATCACAGCGAACTGGATGTAAACAAACAACACATGTCACAGAGCACATTGTTTGTTGCGCCATGGCGCCATTTATTGATAGCTTTCTCACGATTTCCAATTTTGATCGAGCTTGGACGGCATTATTATGTAGGGGGCTACGGTTATAATGATACCAAAGCAATCGTGCTGCCATCTATTATTTAGATATTTAGAATATTTATACTGTCTCTTTATATTATGGCATTTTGATCAACAAACAGTTTATGCAATTAATAACTCAAATATTAAAGAAAAGAAGCTGAAAATTTCAAAAAAAAATTCAACTATCTGTTGTTTCTTAGCTTTTTCAATTGAGCCATTCTCTATGTTTTCTACATGCAACACAAGTTGTCTACAGCCAAAAATAGTAATGGTGGCCATTGGTTTTCGCTACGGATCACTGAACATACCGGGGTTGAGTTCGGTTACCTAAGGGTGCCTACAAGGGGGGGTCAACGACGCAGACTGCGTCTTTGAAATTTTAGGGGGGGGGTTGAATTTTTTTATAAAAATTATTAAGAAACTGCCAATCTTACTAATTATCTGCCCCCCCCCTCCCCCCGACACAACACCGGGAGGGGGGGGGGGGGGGCTCAGAACTTGTACTCTGGCGAATTTTTATTTGGTTTAAAAAAAAACACAAGGTGGCAAGAAAATCAAAAGTAGCTCCAATTTTTGTATATTTTTTTTGCCTTCAAAGAATATGAATGGGTAACCATAATTCGAAGCACACCAGGAAAAAAAGGAGTTATAAATGTTCGATGGCGTCTACCATACCATACCAGACGAATATTTCTGACAATTTTTACCAATAAACAATCCGATCACTGTAACTAAGTTCAAACACTCATAAATCTCACGCAGTTTATAAAACATTTCGGTGAATTGATGACGTTTGCCAAAGGTATCAATGAGATATTCCCGCCATATTTTGCAGCTGGCTCATAAATCTTTCGAACTTTGTTTAACAGTTTTACGAATTAATAACTTCAGATAATATTTCTGACTTTTTCCCGCCAAATTAGACTCGAAGCCAAAATAACTAAATGATTGCTTTAGAATCAGTAGGAAAATACTTGTCGTCTTGTGTCAAATGTGTGGGTCTTGGTGATTGAATATAATTAAATAGTTCATTTCCGAGTTTCATGGTAAGAATTTTGTTATATTTAACTTTAATTTTTTAAATTTTAGTTTTTTTTAAGTGAAGCTACCTCTGTAAACATTATAAAATAATTCTGATTTGTTTGATAATGTCAAATGTGTTGTATTAGATAAAAAGCTATACCAAGATAAACTTTTTTATGCATTAAGAATTGAGGGAATGAATTGGAAGCCGTTTTTGATTCGATCACGTGTCCGGCTATTTTTATTGATTTAAAAAATAATATAATTACATAAATTTTGAGCGGAATTTTCACCAATTATTTAGATTCCGATAGCTATTTGCTGTAAAGAAAACCTTTTTAAAGGAAAATTAAAAATAGCTTGTAATTCCGTATTATAAAAGATATTCCAACAAAAGATGCTTCCCTTTTCGATTAAGGGCAACTCTGCTTTGACCTATCATTAGAAAAATATTTAAGGAGAAAGTCAGTACTAGGGTTTTATTTCTTGGGACAAAGTTATGGTCCGTATTTAAAGATTTGCCGCTTGTAGGCTATGATTGATTTGCCGCCCCTGTCACAATATTCTCCCCCTTCAGGGAAAGGTAGCTGGTTAGCTGCAAAATAGGGTGGTATTTGTTGTTTAAAAAAGATACACATATATTAGAATCATCTATGTACCTTTACACGCTAAATCGAAAGCGAAATAGGAGATTTTTTAAAAAAACTGTTCGACTATTTTTCTTTCAACTTCGAAATCCGGGAGAAGAGGTGCAATTGCCCTCGCAGCTACCATGTTTGCTACGAAATATTAGTATTATATATACATTTACGGTTTACGCATTAATGTAAAATATTTGTTTTCTTTCTTAAAAATATTCGTATCTTTATAATAATATTTTTTTTTGCCGAATGCTGTTTTAATTGGTCGTGAAATTTGCCGCCCCAAAAAATTCGCCGTCTAGGCTACAGCATATACTTAGCCTATTTAGAAATCCGGCCCCGGTTACCCCATTCGATGGTACTTAAAATATAATTTTACTTTAAGGTTTTCCATATACACCGTAAAGATGTAGTTATAGTCTACTTTGGTTAGGTACTCCATTAGCCCGTATAAATAAAAAATCCTCAACGTTTTTTTTTTTTTTTTTTTGGGGGGGGGGGGGGGTAATAATTTTCTATGGGGGGGGGGTGCGTCGTTAGCTCTGGGGGGATCGGCACCTCTGGATTAGATAAAAAGCTATACCAAGATAAACTTTTTTATGCACTAAGAATTGAGGGAATGAATTGGAAGCCGTTTTTGATTGGATCACGTGTCCGGCTATTTTTATTGATTTAAAAAATAATATAATTACAATTTACATAAATTTTGAGCGGAATTTTTACCAATCAATTAGATTCCGATAGCTTTTGCTGTAAAAAAAACCTTTTTAAAGGAAAATTAAAAATAGCTTTTAATTCCGTATTATAAAAGATATTCCAACAAAAGGTGCTTCCCTTTTTCGATTAGGGGGCATAACTCTGCTTTGACCTATCAATAGAAAAATATTTAAGAAGAAAGTCAGTGGTTTTATTTCTTGGGACCAAGTTACGGTCCGGATTTAAAGATTTGCCGCCCCTGTCACAATATTCTCCCCCTTCGGGGAAAGGTAGCTGGTTAGCTGTAAAATAGGGTGGTATGTGTTGTTTAAAATAGATACACATATTAGAATCATTCTATGTACCTTTACACGCTAAATCGAAAGCGAAATAGGCGATGTTTTAAAACTGTTCGACTATTTTTCTTTCAACTTCGAAATCCGGGAGGAGAGGTGCAATTGCCCTCGCAGCTACCATGTTTGCTACGAAATATTAGAATTATATATACATTTACGGTTTACGCATTAATGTAAATTATTTGTTTTCTTTCTTAAAAATATTCGTATCTTTATATATATATTTTTTTTTTGCCGAATGCTGTTTTAATTGGTCGTGAAATTGCCGCCCAAAAAAAATTCGCCGCTGTAGGCTACAGCCTATACTTAGCCTATTTAGAAATCCGGCCCTGAATTACCCCATTCGATGGTAATTAAAATATCATATAACTATAAGGCTTTCTATATACACCGTAAAGATGTAGTTAGAGGCTACTTTGGTTAGGTACTCCCATTAGCCCATATAAATAAAAAATCCTCACCGTTTTTTTTTTTTTTTTGGGGGGGGGGATAATTTTCTAGGGGGGGGGGTGCGTCGTTAGCGGGGGGGGGGGGATCGGCACCTCTGGTTACCTAACAGTTACCCACCTCTGTACCCGGGTGCGATTAGAGCCCTACCTCTCTACGGCCGCGTTTAGTGGGTTTTACTAGGTAAGACAGCGAAAAATCCCCAAATACCCAAGAATAGGGAATAATGCTGAGTGATTGGTGGGTTTCATCGCACCCGGGTACACCAACTAAAGAAATAGCTTGTTCTGAAGCACGTAAAAAAATTCTTTTAACCTTGTAAACTTAATCAAAACAAAAATTATTTTATTTTAAGTTTTGCTATAATTTGATTTGAAAAGTCACAGTTTCGTTTTAAAACCCCCTTAGCGGATATTCAATTCATACTAAGACATCAGAGTAAACATTAATAAACCAAAAAAAACTAAAGAAAACATGTTCAAATATCTGTAATAATTACTATAGTTCCCGCCACCCTTATTTGTTACACTTTAGGGATGGAAAACCGAAACCGGTTTTTTGCCCTCGGTTTTGACTG
Source organism: Oedothorax gibbosus (assembly GCA_019343175.1). NCBI lineage: Eukaryota > Metazoa > Arthropoda > Arachnida > Araneae > Linyphiidae > Oedothorax > Oedothorax gibbosus. The sequence goes on from JAFNEN010000094.1 coordinate 32,155, forward strand.
AAAACCGGTTTTTTTTCATAAGGCCGGTCTAAATCGGAAACCGGTTTTCTGCGGGGAAAACCGTCTAAAAACCGGAAATAGGTTTTTTCTCAAAAACCGCCATCAGCGTTTTTTTAAATTATATAATTTTTTTTAAAAAAATGTTAGTTTTGCACTATGTTAACGGCATAGATAGCAAATGGGAGGAATTAATTTTTTTTTAAAGGAAAAGGAAATAGAGATGGAATAATGCAAAGCTTAATAAAATTACTCAAAACGAATAGAAAAACCGGAATAAAAAAAGGAACATTATAATTTTAAATAATAAGAAAGTAAGAATTAGGAAGAAAACCTAGAACTTAGTTTTCAATAAAACACTTTAAAATTGACTGTGTAAATTGTTTTTTTTTAAGTCGAAAGTAAAGTTTACAAATTAATTGATTTTTTCAATTAATTATATAAGAAACTGAAAAAGCTTTTTTAAAAAATGGAAAACCGAAACCGTTTTTTTTGCCATTGAAAAACCGGTTTCGTGGAAACTGGTTTCATAAAACCAGTTTTTAAGGTTCGGTAAAACCGGGTCGGTTTTACCGGCGTTGTAAAAAAAAAACGGTTTTTGAAAAACCGTTTTTCTTTCTGAAAAACCACCATCCCTAACGTATTCTAATTTGGTTGGCGGCGAGTATAGACAAATTAACAAGTAAAAAGAAAACATAAAATTTTCGAAATGAGTTTTTACACTATTAACTTTCAAAAAGTCAAATCTCGAAATATTTGACAGTTTAAGTTTTAAATTAAGTTTAAATAAATTTACAATTAAATTTTATGTAATTAATTTAATTACATGAAATAAAAATGTATAATAATTTAATTAGCAATTCAATTGATTCATAATTACTAATTAATGTAATTAGGAGTTAATAATTAGTACTACTACACCAATTAAGAATATAAAAAATAATGAGGCATCAAAACTAATTTAAGAGGGTTTCAAAACGTCGTCTCCCAAACCAAAAATATGTATTTTTAACTTTCATAATCTCAAATCTCACTAAATTGACGCGATTCTCAGCAAATGTTGAAGCAATTTTTTTAAAAATATTTTTTGTTTCAGGAGTGAAGAGGTTAATAAATGGTGATGATATGCATATTTTAGGTCTTGAAGGAAAACAGAAAAGCTGAATGAAAATAATTTGTCGTGTCTCAATTGGTGAATCAATGTCACGTGGGAACGGAGCACCGATCAAAAAAGAAAAAGTAGTGTTGATGAAATGAAAGTTGAAGGAAATGCGTCACCTGGAACAAGCCAATGTATGATTCTAAAATTAGGATTTGTGTTTAATTTTGTAAGCAAAATTTCTAGCTTCAGTTATTACCATTAAATTAAACAAATTTGAAAACTAGCAGAGAATAAATAACACCTATACATAGGAGGCGGAAGAGAACAGGCAGGTTACACGTCCTGAGTGGCAACAGTTCCAGCAGTATTGTTTTCATTTTTGAACCTTCTGCAATTACATTTGTTTTGGTGAAAATTTATCTAATTATTTCAATTTAACATAAGAATTATTTGAATTACTAAATAAATTGGATGTTTTCATAGCGATTTCTTTTGATTTTTATTTTCTATTATAATTCGTTTTGTCGTCTTTATTCTTTTATTGTTCATTTTACGTTGTGTAATTTATTGTACAGTAATCTGTTGAATAGTTTTATCTAAACAATAAAAAATACAAATTATCCTAAATGCTAAATATCTGCTGTGTTTGAGAAATCTGATCTGCTGAAATTGAGAGTGAAACCGAAACTACCTAAAAAATCGCAGAAAGCAAGTATGAAAATGTATGCAAGTAATGATAGCAAGAAAATGTATGCAAAACTATATGCAAGTGTGTGTTTATGATGTCTCTTATAGACTCTTAAACTAGGTATCTCTTTGACTCGTAACTTGGCACAAATGTGTAGTTCATACTTAAGTTACAGATTTTTAACTTTCAGAGCTCATAATGTTCTATTTTTAAAGAAAATTCGAATATTCTGGAAAAAATACACAACTTTCGCTCAAATACGATCATTTTTTTCTTTCGTGATGCCATTCGGCCGAAGAAATGAAATAAAACTTTTAAGAAAATAATTTAATTTAAAAATGTTTATTTTATTCTGTTGCCAATATCTTCAGAAACTAAATTCCTTATTTGAAAAATAATTGACTTGTTTCAAGTGACATATTCCGTGTAGTCTCCATTCCAGGATTTTATTGTGGGTTTTATAGGAGTAGATAAGAAATGGGGGTTCTGGAACAGTGGTGGCGGATCAGCGGATCGATGACGTCACTGATCCAACACTACCACCGCCACCACATGACGTCACCGGATATGACGTAAGCGCACGTGACCGGATATGACGTAGAGGAAGCGGAGTTGAGTTTTTTTTGTCGAGTTGTTTTATAGGGTAGGTTTATCTGACGTCAGTTTTGTTATAAAGTTGGCTTATATGACGTAGGAGGAATGAAGTTGAGTTGTTTTTATAGAGTAGGTTTATATGACATCGTTTTGTTATAGGGTAGGTTTATGTGACGTAAAATATAGGCTAGGTTTATGTGACGTAAGAGAATGGAGTTGAGTTGTTTTGGTATAGAGTAGATTTATATAACATCAGTTTTGTTATAAAGTAGTTTTATATGACGTCGGTTGAGTAGGTTTATGTGACATCAATTTCGTTATAAGATAGTTTTATATGACGTAGGAGTTGTTTTAATTTCAGTATTGTAATAGAATAGAGTTCTATAATAGTTTTTTTTAACAATATAACAATTTTAAGGATTAGTGTTATTTTTTAGTAATTATAAGTCTTAAAAATTTTATAAATTACTTTTTTTTCCTCATGATCAATTTTTATTTCAATAATAGTTTAAAGAACCGTTATTAATTTTTTTTATTAATAGTTTAATATAAATAAGTTTAAAATAGTTGGTAAAGCAGTTATATTTTTTGGTTCAATAACATCTATTAATTTTTATTAATTTAGTAATTTTTTTTATTTCAATAATAGTTGGTAAAAACCGTTAATAGTAGTTTAATAATACATAATAGTTAGTAAAACACCGTTATTAATTTTTTTTATTAGTAGTATACTTTTGCTGTTATTTTTTAAAAATTGTCTTAAAAGTATAATTTTACCTTGTATTTCACATCCACATTGTAAATTTTCAATTTTAAAATCTAAATAAGTATCTAATGACATTACGATATCTTGTTTGGTGGGGAAGTAGTTAGATGATTCACATATTTTTCCTTAAAACTAGTTAAATGACGAAAAGTGAAATGGTTATTTCGCAAATTACTGTTACAGAAATTTTTTAAATATGCTATTATTTATTTTCAAATTACGTTTTTTACATCATTCTATGATCTAGATTCTAGGCACTTATGAACCTTATAGTCAATCTTGCAAATTTCTAATTAATTTATAGGAAGATAAAAAATGTCTGAATATTTCCACTGAAGTTTAAAATTTTACACAACATATTTCTACAACATAGTAAAGAGTTTTATTAAAAATAGTTAACGAATGCGAAATAGTTTTTGAAGCATACAATAAATTTTGATTGGTTTACGTTTCTTGGGAAATAAAACTTATTATTTGTTATACATGGTATTTGTATTGTTAAGACACTGCATTAACAATTCTACTATGGAGATATACACATTACAACAAGAAACACTCATATTGGGAGTTGTAAGAAAAAAACCTAATATTTGCACTTATAATAGCCGTAGACGATAAGATTTAGGTATCTTACGATGACCTAATTACACAGTATCCCTCCGCAAAAATTTTATATTCATACGCGAGAGGTGTAAAGAAAATAGTTCGAAAAAATCCCCTTGTAATAGCTGATAACAGTCTAAAATTGAAATTTCGTTATCTAATTAGTGAAAAAATCTTCTTAACTACAATTATACTGATATAATTAATTTTTTTAAATCGGGGGAATTATTACAGATCGCAGTAAAAAAACCTATAAATCTCGAAAAGGTAATAACACAGGTTATATGTTCCTCGAAAAGAATCTAAAACCGATAAGGATTTTTTTTAATGTAATTATCTTCTCTAGATACTAAACTATTAAATATATAATGTTTTATTAAAATATAATTTCACATATTAAATATTAACCTTATATTAAAGAATGCAGTGTATGTATGTGAATTCTACCATTCTATCCATCCGATAGGAAAGCCATTGTGTTCTGATAAGATAAAGCTGACTACCTACATTGTTAATAAAATGTAGCCGAAATTGCTAGGGTTTATCAAAGTAATTAATTTCGACTTTTTTTACTATATATATATATTTTTTATGTAATTAATAGCACCCAAGGAGGATCACCTAGCCATCACATATTATTAGACCTTATAATTTTTTTAAATATTGTTTAGATGTTTTCCCCTAAGTTAATAATTCAAGGTTTCAAAAATGTACATATTTTAATTAAAAAAATTTACTAAAACAGTTCAAATGCAGATTTATTCGTCCTATTCTATAATTCAGCATATGGAAAAGCTTAAATATACCCTTCAAAAGAAGTAGCTACCCTATATTTCCAGCTATATAGACAAGATTCTGAAAGATGTCTATCGATAATAATTGCTAATTACCTATCGGACGGTATCACCCGGAATGTTCATTTAAAGAGATCATGCACTTTATTATTAAGTTCTTATGACGACTATACTACGGGACAACCTAAGTAGGGTAAATAGAAATATGCTATGGAGAAGATCTTTCCGCGGATGTAAAGAGTTCCATAAATTATTTGCGAATCCATCCAGAAAACTAGTTTAAAACGTTAATTTCGTTTAAGGTCTAACATATTTGAATTTTATTTGAGAAAATGTGGTAATTTTATTAGAATAAAAAGTGTATTTTGATTAAATTGTATTCAGATCATTTTGTATATAAATATTACCTTACAAGAGTTTCCAGCCAACGGATCATTGTTTCTTTTTCGCGTTCCAGGGTTGCCGATTCGATAGGATTTTGTTTTATTATGACAGCGGCAGATGTTTTTTTTTCATTATATCATAATTCACTGTGTAATTGGCGATTGAAAATGAATTTCTGTTTAAGAAAGAAGGTTAGGTTTGAATTATCGTCGCACTAGAGCTACACAAGGGCTATTGGCGACGGCATCGTACTTTAGAACCACAGTCAAGTGATGAGCCGACACCTGAATAGGCACCCAACGCAACCGTTAAGGGCGACATCGTACGCAGCGTTAGGACTTTGAAGGATATTAACGTGCACTCCCTTACACGGTATTATTCGTCGGACATTTTGGGCTGCACGAGCCGTTTATAGGTCGGCAGTTATTTTGACGATGCCCAGACCCGAACCTGGAACCTTTCGCATGCTAGGCGAGTGCCTAACCGTCTGGGCTCCCCAGCCCCTAAGAAAGAAGGCAATTTACAATTTTTTCCTTAAATTTAAAATAGAAGTTATCAAAAGCATTTGTCCAAATCTGGCTGAACAAAAGTAGATTTTAAAAATTTCAAAATTTTTGGAAAAAGGTCGTTGGTAATTGTAGTCAAGTATTCAATAAATGTCATAAAGATTTTTTTTTATTTCCTTTGTTACTTTTGAGTCGTATTGTACGAAAAGTGAATACTTGTGATGTACATTATTATTTTTTTTAGTTTTGTTAAATAGTTTTATAGTTTCTCGGTTTTCAGAAATATTTTGTATGCTTTCTATAAAGGGCTAGAAAAAAATCTCCAACTATTAATTCGATTTTATTTTTTAACCTTTTGTAGTTTTTTATATGGTTTCTCAAGGTTTATCTTCGGTTATAATTGCAATAAAAGTTTGGAATTAACACTTTACAATACCGTAAAAACATTTGGCGTTTTTTGCGGTGTTACAATGGTTAAAATTTTGAATAAAAAACATAAACTCTCCTGTTTATTATATGTTTGTTATGTATTATTATTTTTCGCTTAAAAATATTATCCCTCTACAGTTATAACACAAAAAAGTGCGTTTTTTTTGCAAAAATAATTATTACAATTGATTTTCCTCCGCGGATTTAAATACTGCTCTGAATCACTACTGCCTCATTTTTTTAAATTATATTTTAGAGATGTGTGTTTATTTCTAGCTTAAAAATATTAACCCTTTTAAAATTACAATTAAACAATACATATAGTTTTTAAGTATTTTGAAAAATATTTTTTATATAAATTTCTCATAAAAATTTTAACTATTTTTCTAGTATTCTAAAAGCTTACAAATCAAAATTGTATATTTTAATAAATTTACCCAACCCCTTACCATAATTTATAAATTAATTTATAAAAAAATATTAAATCAATACTGGGAGTGAAGAAAACAGGAAAAGATTAAACCTTTTTAGAATTAAGAATTTGAACAATTTAAATATTTTTTATTATTAACAATTATATTTCTTTGTATTTGGCACCTTGCTTTTAAAAAAAGCGCCTTATTGCGCATCAAGAATTTTTTTTATAATACCATTAATTTACAATAAGCCAAATGAAGCTATGTCGGCGCCAAACTAGACGTCTGATTGAAAATTTTTCTTGTTTCGTTTGAATCGGCGAGGTTGCGATGTGATTTATTGCCTTGTATCATAGCACCACGCTTTTCCCTCTGCCTTTTTACTATTTGTTGTTACCCAAGTTAGGTTGTCCCCGAGTGTAGTTAATTTTAATGAGACTTTGGAGCACAGTGGAGCAAGAAAGTTGCACTCTTTCAAATATTTAAAACATAGTATTTTTGAAACTAAAATCAAAAACTAATTTAAAAATTATTTTGTATTTTTTAATCATCTAAAATAAAATAAAACCTTTTATAAAACTCAAAAACATGCAAAAAAAATTGTGTAATAAAATTATAAATCGTGTATTTTGAATTCAATTGTATCGCCTCAAAACGGGCTATTTTTCATTTGTTGACTTTTCGTAACTATAAATACATAAAAAAATTATTTTTAATGATTTATATTTGGTAATCTTACTATTCAATTATCTATTAATTTAAATATCTATTCATTTTGCATTTTGCGAATACTTCGAAATTTGGCATTTTGGCCGCTCCCAGACCACTGTGCGTCGCCCTTAAAAGTTGCGTTGGGCGCATACTTAAGTGTAGGCTCGTCACTTAAATGTGGTTCTAAATTAGGACGCCCGTCGCCAATAGCACTCATGTAGCTCTAATTCGAACTAACTAAAATAATAGGCTAATTCTGTTCGCCAATAGCACTCATGTAGCTCTAATTCGAACTAACTAACTAAACTAATAGGCTAATTCTGTTCGCCATTAGCACTCATGTAACTCTAATTCGAACTAACTATAACTAAACTAATAGGCTAATTCTGTTCGCCAATAGCACTCATGTAGCTCTAATTCGAACTAACTAACTAAACTAATAGGCTAATTCCTTATTCCAAAACTCATCTAAGGAAGTGGGGACTACCAGTTTCAAAACACCATTTTGAAAGTCATACGACAGTTTTATAATACAATTATTATGTAATACATATTACATAATATAATTTTTATTTATCGTACTGTTGATAAAAACAAAACTAAGCACTTAGAAAATGAAGACACAATGTACAAAATACTTTCCTGTACATTCGCAGACTGTCGTGTGTGATAGGCTCTTTTAGGCACACCCTTCGGTTATGTACAATATTGCACCAAAAATAAAGTCAAAAGGAAATCAATTAGAGTTGCCAACAACCTGACTAGGTGTAATGACTTGTAGGTATATCACCAGATACAAGGAAGTGCTTCGAACTCACAAACATATTGTTTCTGTGAGACTTTACGGAGATTCTAGCATTTCGAATATTTTAAGGTAAGCATGAAATTGATTTTTAATTTATTTAAATGTGCATTCTGTTTTTTTGTTGTTTATTTTTTTATTTTGTAAAAGTATTATTGATGAGCCTAGTAGAAGAAGGTTCTATGTGACACAAAAAGGTGAAAACGAGAAAATAGGTTTCAAAGTATTTAGTTTGCTCTTTGATCGGTTAAAAAAGGTACCATGATACGTTAAAAATATGCTCATCGCACAACAATAATTAAAAAAAATGTCCTGGCCCGATTTACAACTTTAGGGGCTCTGGGCACCAGCAAATTTGGGGGCCCGCAAACATATTTCTATAGAAGTATACGTGTGTATTTATCTACATTTTAGTTTACACTTGATACCAAAGAAAATAGCTATAGGAATTAGCTTGGAATGCATGCTCGATCCCACCAAAATTAATTTTATGAATTGATTAAATATGAATTTAAAGACAATTTCATAGTCGACTTTTCATGAATTTATAATTTTTGACATATATCGTATTAAAAAGTTAAGTTATTTATTGAGCGTAAATGTTCCTGAACAAAATTTGAGGGCCTTCTTAAAGAGGGGGCCCTGCCCCGTTTGCCCTGTCAAAAATCAAGCCCTGAAAATGTCACACAGCACGTTCTTTCACTAAGCTCTTAAATTATTGGTTTTTTTTGTATTTGACGCGTTTATAATGTTTATGTATGTACACTAAAAAAATCTGTTAATTTAACAGAAAAATACCATATATATACAGGAAAATTCTCTTATAACAGTGTTTTTCTGTAAATGTAAACTGTTTTAAGTAAAAACATTTTTTTTCTGTGGTTTTTCTTTATAATTTGTTTGTTAAACAACAGATTTTCTGTTAAAATTACAAATTATTCGTATAAAATAAACAGATTATCTCTGTAAATTTTTCGGTATTTTTCTGGCACAACAGCTTAAATTTTTTTCTGTAAAAACAACAAGCTTTTTGTTACAATGTAAATTTAGTAACCTTTCCCGTTACTTTCATATTCAGGATATTCAGAAATATATTGATTAAAGATTAACCTTTTGTCCTAAACGCCTTGCCTTTTGAACTACACTATAAAAAAAATCTTTAGTTTTTACAGAAATAAGTAGGTTTGTATCAGAATATGTCACTGAACCCGCTTCCACACAACATCTGTGTTCAACAGGAAAAAAGGCGCCAAGCACAATATTAATTCCAGCGACATAAATAGAATGGACTGCTCATTCAATAGTAAAGCAGCGTCCAAAAACGTCCTCAACATGAAAAATCGCCAAGAGGAGAAAGGTTGCTACATATGGCATCTTATCGCTACCGTTTCGTTAGAACTATGCCAATTGTCGCCAGAGCTGATATCAGATAAGAGTAGGCTGGCAAACCGAAATGGTGAATCACATCTATTTCCAAGTCACGTGGGTTTTCCAAAATCACTGCGCGGATTTTAATGTGTTTGCAGACGATAATTTTTAGCTTTTTGCTGCTGTGTTCAATAAGAAATATTTGCTTCCATTCGTTTTATCTCTGTTAGATGCTTAATTTTTGTGCAGTTTATAAAATGTAAACAGAAATTAAAAAGGGATCTGTGATACTTTACAGGTAAGATTGTTTAGATAGGAATATTTATAGTAATTTTATCCCAAAAAACCTATACTTTGAATAGAGTATTTTCTTGATAAAAATATTCTGTAAAAATTCTAATTAGCATTCTGCGCCACATGCATTGATCACATCCACGATAAAATAACTATAAATAAGAATGTTTGCTTTTTTTATTAAAATAGCTGAAATAAGATGCGAAAATAGCAACCTTTTTCACCGAAATAATAATTCATCTATATTCCTTTCTCAACTTCTTTTTCATACCACTAGATGGTGGGCCTCATATGTTCAAGTCGTTGTGAAAAAGCTCGCCAAATGCAGAGACATTGCCAAATGGTCGCAGTCACGTGACTGCGACCTGACCATGAGGAGATCGCTTTTAGGTTTGCCAATACGCAGTCCATTCTATATTTAATGTTCTGATTAATTCTTTTTAATAAACATTTACACTCCAAATTTGGTTAGTTTCATTTCATTTATTTTTAAAATTTAATAATTATTTCGTATAAAAATTTATTCGTTAGCAAAAACTAATTTATATTTCAAAGAAAAAATATGTAATATTCCTCACTTTTAAATAGAGCCAAAGCATTTCCTATCAACATGCAAACAAAGAATGTCTTAGTAAAATATATTTGACGTCATTTCAAACTGATTGATGTCGCAAAAATATTTTTTTAAAATTTATTATTTAAAAGAAATAAAGTTTCTCTAGCGATTGTTGCGAATGGCAATGGTGATTTAATTCTAATGAAAATGGCTTCTTATGCTTTTTAAATGAGCTTAAAAAATTTCAATTTTTTTAATAATTGAAGTACTTCTAATTCGATTTTTTTCTGAAATTTCCAATATCTTCTAATTTAAATGGGACGAATTTTTTGTCGTATCGCACTTGTCTATAGCATTTGTAGTTTGGGCTATAAAAGTGGGTGGCGGACAGACGGACTGAACGATCATAATACCTTCCACTTTTTACGTTATACACGTAGCGTGGAAGCTAAAAATTGCACGGTAAAATCTTGGTGTAACGTTACCAGGATTTTTCAGTATACTGCTGCACCCAATTTTAGAGTAAGGTTGCTAAACCCCAAATTAGGAGGAACGTTTCATAGCACGCTTTGCAACCCGTTGTAACCTTCCCAGAGCCTAACCGAATGCGCAATTATAAATGTTGTGAGACAAAAAGGATTATGATTGGTTGGTAGACTGTAGACATATATTCTGGTGTGTGTTCTTGGTCAGAGACCCGCTTATAAACCTTCGTCAAGTAAGACAGACACAACACACACATAAGTGACAGATGCTGCCATCTATCGCCACCTCCACAATTTAGACATGTCCCTGAAGGGGAGGGAAATAGTCTCCAGGGACCTGTACCCGTGGGAAACTGCGCCATGACCGCCCACAGGACTTTCGGACCCACAGATTTAACGAGCACGTACTCCGCATATACTCGGTGGGTCTTCAGTGGTATCGGGACTCGATCGCGGGACCTTCCGATTCCGAGGCCTTAAGCACTAGGCTATCCACGGCCCCAAGGATTATGAAAAAATTGCTGGTGAGGTGAGGTAATCGTTTCCGGCTGTCTATTTCTAGCCTCCTTCAGGAGCTTTAACGCATCCAATCACGCCTTGTAATTTAGAACCGCGGTCAAGTTACAAAAATTATTAGATCTGCCACGCCGGCATAAGTGGTCGGTTAGGTTAGGTTGCACGCTTTCCGGCTAGCTATTTCTAACATCCATGAAGTTTTAAAACAATCTAATTTCGCTTCGTAATTTAGAACCCTAGTCAAGTGACGAGGTCGACACCTGAGAGGGCACCCAAAGCAAACCAGTGACGCCATCGTGCGCTTGTTCGGGACTTTCGACTCCCCAGATTTAACTAGTACTATATCGCAGAGTACTCAAAACAAATACTGGCAAATACACGACACCAATATCCGTGCCCATATGCTGGGATTCGCACTAAATAATTCTATAGTAGGTTAAAGACTGACCCTGGCAACAGCATTATGAACCAACACGGAGACAATATAGGGTGGCATGTGGGGCCCGATGGTCGAGTGGTTTGGATCGCAGGCCATAACGCTAGCAGTCCGCGCGCTGTAACAGGTGCGGGCTCGATTCCCGCCTTTGCCCTGGGTATACTTCCTTTCTCAGTATCAAAATTATAAATTAACTAGCACTTTTACCACTCTATTCGGGATCCGTAGTGAGCCATGGCTGTCGATGGCAGCTCAGTACGAGTCGTTCCTCTACCCTACTATAGAACTCTTTGATTCGCACCCGGGATATTCTGGCTGCCTGACCATTTAGCCGCCCAGGGAGGCCTACCACGAACTGGTCGGAAAGATACCGCAGTGAGAAGTTTTCACCGGCGATAAGTTCCCATTCCGACCCTCAGTTCCGATAACCGGTTTAGGTCCTACCACGTGCGCATTTTTTTCCGACGTCGGAAGGCGCTTCCGAGGGCATTATGTTAAGTAACTCCGATTAGGGTGTGGTTAGGGTTGAATTGGCGTGGCGACAATTTCGTTTAGTTTTTCAGAAAGGGATTAGCTACTAGCTAGTTTAAAAGGTTTTGTTGTTATATTTCGTTTTAACTATATTCGGGTTTATTTTTTATTTCATCAACTTTAAATTTCAAAACTAGTGCAAATGAATTTTAAAAAATGAAATAAACATAAAACTGCCATACTTAATGTCATTCTTCCTTTGTAGCAGATAGAAAGCATTTAATTTGCTTATGTCTTAATTTATTTGTATGGCAAGTATTTCATTACAGTGAAATGAAATTTGATCTTAACTATTTTAATCTATTTTATTTTAAATCCAACGCAAAAGTTATAATTTTTAAACAAAGGATACTTTATGCCAATTTTTTCCAACTACTAATTAAATACTAAATGAAAATATTAAAATTCTTATATATTTTAATTTCGATACAAAAGTTGTACTATTAAAGCAAATGAACAAAAGGACAATTAAATGAAGATCACTCTAGCAAAATAAAATTTTAATTTATAGTATAAAGCATATTCATTTTTAATTTGTACTTTCAAATTCAAATAAAAAAGTTGGCAATTATTTATAAAGGATGTTCACCAATAGAATGTTACTCTTTTCAGATTTTTTCCAACTAATTAAATACCGAATAAAAAATATTTCAACTCTTATATTATTTTAATTTCGATACAAAAGTTGTATTATAACACAATTTAACAAAGGGTTAAATAAAGACGAAGCAAAATTTTAATTTATAGTATAAAGCATATTCACTTTTAATTTGTACTTTCAAATTAAAATAAAAAAGATGGCAACAATTTATATAGGAAGTTTACGAATAAAATATATAAAAAAAATAGGTATTAGCAAAACTAGTTATGGACATGCTTAAATTTTCGCAATGCAGAAGAAGCTTAAGATTTCAGTACAGAATATTAATATTGAACATAATCTTCAAAACAAAATACATGCAAATGCTATCTTTATGGACTTTTTTATATTTAACAAAATTTCCAGAAAAATGAAAAAATTACTAATAATAATTACTGAAAAGTACAATTTGAGCAAGAAAAGGTTTTTATTGGTACAAAGTAATTTAACATGCGTAATTAGCCTAAAACGAAATATATATATAATCCATTTCTAATATAAAAACATCTCGTTTTTAATTTAATAAATACTAATTTTTAACAAAAAATAGGTGAGGATTAATGTCGCACGCAACCAACATGAATAGCTCAATGCCCAATTGCCCACTGTCCCCAACTTGCAAAAAAAACTTTAGATTCCGACGCACAGTGCGGCAAGATACCAAATTAGCTGGCATTAATTCACTGGAGTGATTTATAAAAATTTTCTTAGTTGTATTTAATGTTAAATAGCTATAGTTATGATAAATAAGTACACTTTAAAAGATATTTTTAGTAATTATTTTGTTTTAAATATATAAGAATTCTTACTTTTTTGACCAGTTTTCTATGAGACGCGGCATTGTAAAAGGCGAAAAAGTTTTAATTAAATCGCTTGATTCACTATCCGGGCCATTTGTACTTTTTGAGATGTTCTGATAAAAAAAAACAGAATTTTTCGTATAGGGTTTTACACAAAGATTATCTCTCATTAAATTATACAATTCCAATCTTTTAAATCCATTCCAATCTTTTTAAAACAAGTTCTTTTGAACGAAATTCTGCAATAAAAGATGCAATTCATCAATCTTGAGACTCGCTTGAGAAGATAAAAATTAATGAAAAAAAACCTCAAGAAGTTACATGATGCTTTCATTCAGACATATATACATATATATCATATAAAATGAAAGAAAGCCTTCTGAACTAATTTTAACAATTATCAATTTAAAAAAATCACTATAGATTTCCCACTAGATCCAAGCTTCTTTGAGAATGGCTAGACAGTTTCTGAGACATTGTCACAACTCCACTTCATGCACTAGTTACGGACAAAAATCAAATTGCATGAGGTTTTCTTGATAATATATTTTATAATTAAAAATATTTTACCAGAATTTTCACAAAAGAATTTTCCAGTTTAATGAATTTCAAACAAAAAGCTATTAAAACGCGTTTTTTTTTAATTTTTGGAGCTATATTAAAAAGTGAATAAATCAAAATGGCGCAAACATGCGCAACATATTCTTGTTGGATATCAATATATGAAGTATGCACTACAAGTTCCTGCAAGAATCGCCCTGGGGAAGCGCGGGGAAGTTTACTTTTACACTAAGAGAAAATATATTAACAAGAAAAAAAATCTAATTTTCTTAGCTACAATTAGAACTTTTTTTAAATATAATTTTAACTTACATAAACTTTAGAAAAACAGTATATATTAGTAATATCATAACTAAGGATTTAGAATCCATCTTTTTTTTTTAAATTTAGAAAGACTATTTTTTCGTAAAACGAGCTTAAAAAGTAGCGACCAACTTGCGAACGTACTTCACTCGATTAACACATTCGGACAGTGCTTAGTTCGTGGTGGTGGTGGGGGTGGGGGGGGGGGGGGGGGAATTGCTCAAACCAAGAATAATTCACAACACCAGGTGCCCCGAACTATATTGTTTATATTTATCAAGGATTCGCAGCTGAATGCTTCATTTCATTTTTTGACTTTTTGCCAGCTAATTCGTGATTCTGCCACACTGTGCGACGCACAGTGGGGTATTTGACCCGAATTCTTGGCAATAAATCAAAAAAAAAATTAAGCTATTTTAATAAATATTTAATTTTTTTTTATTTTATAATAAAGCTCAAATGTTCCTCTATTACATGCACCTATTGTAGTTTTGAACAAAAATTTTTGTAACGAGCTAAAAATTAATTAGTAAACATAAAAAAACCATGAAATGCAAGAAAAAAGTACAATAATTTTAGCAAAAATCCGACTTTCGATGCTTATAAAAACGAATGTTTTTGTATGAGATAATAATTCTTTGTATGGATAAATGCACCACTTAATTAGCTATAAAAAGACACCAATTTTATAGCTAAAAATTTTTTTTTTTGATTTATTGCCAAGAATTCGGGTCAAATACCCCACTGTGCGACGGCGAGAACGAGTTATCACCAACACTCATACCCATGAGAAGTTTCCGATGACGAAAGGCGACAAAAACAACTTCATGGTAGCTCTTTGCTTTTCCGCGGCGAGAAGTGACGTCACAAACAGGTAGACAGGTAGAAACGCCCAGAATTGCCGATGCTATATCGCTTCCGTGGTAGGCCTCCAGTATTTGGTCGGTAAAACGACATTCTTGTAATAATATGATTGACAATTCTAACCTGTCGTAGTTTTAACTTTGTCCTTGAGTATAGAACTATGTACTCATAATAAATAAAGAACCATAAAATATCGCAACAAAATTTCGCTAATTTGTATAATGTTATTGTACGATAGTAAAAAGCAGTTAAGTTCCGAAGTAAATTTGGGGGAGGGGCCCGGGTGACCTAGTGGTAAAGATAGGTACCTACGCTAACAGTCTGCGCACTGTACCGGGTGCGGGTTCGATTCCCGCCTTCGCCCTGGGTGTAATTTCTCCCTCTGTGCCAGTAAAAATTCTGTCTGTGTCTGTCTTACTTAACGAAGGTTTATAAGCGGGTCTTTGATCAAGCACACAAACCGGAATATATATGTACCAACAAACCAACCAACCTAAATTTGGGGGCTACTTTGGTGCCACTTGTTCTTTACTCCGTTTTGTGAAGTAACATTACTATATTTGTGGTGTAACTCACTCCGTCTTTGTGGTGTAACTCACTCCGTCTTTGTGGTGTAACTAAACTCCTTTATTTAGTGTAAGGTTACTCTTCTGAGGTGCAATTTTACACTGCTTTATGCAGGAACGTAATTCCGTAAAACCGGAGACAGTACTGGCTGCTATTACATTTAGGGAGTAAACGTTACACTACAGGTTTTACAGTGTAGAAAGCTAATAAAAAAATTGCATATAATTCTTTTGAAAGTCAAATTTCTGCTTTCTTCTAGATATAATTTACATAAAAAAATTAAAATTATGAACATCGCCATAGGGATAAAAGCAAACACTTTTGAAATATTCCTTTTAAAAGCATTTTGTTTTGAAATTAATTTCAATTTTGAAAAGTTTTCTTATATTTTATAAGACATATTTTGTTTGTTGCAGTAATTAAGAAATTTTAACATAAATTGTTTTATCAGCATTCAACTCTGCTTCATCGATGTCTGTGTTTGAAGATATTTCAAATTTTCTCTACGCAGAAGGTAAGAATATTTACCAATAAACTCTTCACTCAAAATAAAAAATATATACTCAAAATAAAAAATATATATACTCAATAAGTATTCAAAATTCTCAATAAATATTCAATATTACTCTATAAATATTCAATATTTTCTATAAATAAAAAATAAACTTCTTAGCAAAACTCTACACCTATATTCTTTATCTAAACATATTTTTCAAACTATTATTTATTAAGTAAATTTGAAAAAAAATAACATTTAATATTTGCTTAGGAGCACGTCAGTGGAATTTGAGCCTTAAATGTACACATTTTTCGCGATAGTAAAAAATAAAAACAAGCTATGTCAACTTAAGTATAAAATATGAAATTATTATAAGCAACTATCAAAATGAACTTTTATTTCAGAAAGTGTAAACTATTTTTTTTTTATGTGTGAGTATTTTTAACAACTTTTTGAAACAAGAAAATGATAACCACTATTCAGATTTTAAACTATGCGATGGAATTTGTCTTTCAAAAGATTTTTTTAAAAGTTGTATGTTAAGACTAATATATAGAATTCTTACTATGCCAAAGTCGGAAGAATTGTTTAAAAAAAAATTTATGAATTCATCAAAAATTACTTATAAACTGATATTTTAAATTTCTTACTCTACAAAATAAATTACTTCATAAGAATTTTACCGTGCATTTTACATCCTTCTGCAACTATTCTAACATAACTGTAATTCTGAACTTTTGGAACAAAAAAAAATCAGATTATAAATCAATATGAAAGATGAACTTTTTTAGACGGTTTTTAACATTAACAAAATATTTAACTAACTTTGTTCATATCTATCGACAGCTGCCTATCGCATGTTTATTTTGATTTTGGGAAGAGTTTCATTTATTTTTAAAGTTAAGAGGGACTGTCAATCCCATAGATCTAATGCATTAGTTTTGAAATTACAACTTTTGCTAAAGAATTGGTTTGCCATGTTATCCCATTTTAACCAGACATGGGAATCATCATAACATTAATTTCAAACAAAATTGAAAAGAAATTTACTCTTCTTATTTAGTTATTAATTGATAAAGTTTTTTAAATAGTGTCGCCATCTGCTGTACATTTTTGGCATTTTAAATCTTCAAAAATATATAATTAAATAACTAGATGACATTTTCGTTTCAAATTTATTTCATTTCATGTTGAGTTGATTTCCATATCTGGGGGGAAAGGGCTAACATGGCAAAGCAAAACTTCTGCGGAAGCTGTGATTCCAAAACTAATGCATTAGCTCTATGGGACTGACAATCTCTCTCTATAGTGTTATAAGATACACTGAAAGCCAAAATAACTGGTATAGGCATACATCTGCGAATAAAGGTGTATAAAACCAATCGAAGTTCGTCGCTATGTTCAGCAGCGTCTATGTGCTGCTATCATGACAGGTTATGAAAATTGAAGGGATTTTGAAAGTATCTTGGGGTGAGAAATGGAATTCCATATCCATGTATCTCCGAGGTGTAATCCAGTAAAACATTAAAACTACGACACAGCTGCGGCCTAAAAAAAAGATCATGCAAAAACGGATCATCGGCGATGGACGAAAATCATTAAACATGATACATTGCGGATACGTGATATATACGGCTCCAGAAGCCCATATCGGTGAATATTCATTAAATGGTTAACAAGTCGACACTTGTACGACATAGAATCGACATAGACGTTTATCACATTTAATGATCAGTTGTCAATGGACCCGGCTTTGCACGATGTTTTTAAGGTCAAAGCTATGTCGTAGATTTGATGTTTTACTGGATTATCGATATTCATGGTACACTCGTGAAATTGTCGTAAGTGAAAATCCAAAATTCATCTCCACCTCGGAGATGCATGGGTATGGAATTCCATTTCTCAACCCCCGATACTTTCAAAATCCCTTCAATTTTCATAACCTGTCATGATAGCAGCACATAGAGAGATGCTGCTGAACATAGCGACGAACTTCCGATTGGTTTTATATACCTTTATTCGCAGATGTATGCCTATACCAGTTATTTTGGCTCTTCAGTGTAGTATATGGTATAGTGTTATGGGGAATGTTGCAGAAATGATAATAATTGAAGAGTCTAAGGGAAGAACCCCTTCATTACATAGGAATCTGTCTGCATCAGGCCTCTTTGGCGAAGGGTAGCGAGGCATCGCCTAAACTGGTGTAAGGCAACCTTTCTTACTTGGTTCTTCTTTCGCGGCAACGCTGATTCACGCCAGACACGAGTTCCAGGCTTGTACCGTGAGAGAAGAAGCAAGGGAAAAACCGTTTTCCTCGCCAACGTCCGCCAAGCATATCTGATTACGGGAAGATTCCTCTTCAGGAGGTTATTCCTTTGTACTCTTCAATTGTAATAATGTAAATATTTTTTTTTCGTATTTATACAGTCCCTGGACAAATTATTAGACGCACTGTATTTTTTTTAGTAATGATGAAAACATTCCAAAGAATGTCATATCATTAAAAAAGATGTCGATATATGTATTAAGTATGGAAGATAGTATTTTCTATTCAATAGCTTAAGTTTAGGAACACAAATGTCCTTCTAAAGGTATTTTGTTCATCATTGATTGATACATGAAATCTTGCAGTGCGTCTAATAATTTGTCCAGGGACTGTATAATTTTTCTTTTGTTTGCCTTTTTCAGACTATCACGATCGAGCTCTAATAAAACATCCGAGCATCATTATAACCACAGTCTTTGTCTACCTTCTTTTGGTGAAATGGATCATTCCTCACCTTATGAGGAACAGAAAACCCTTTTCTCTGAAATGGGCAATGATCATATACGACTTCGGTCAAACGTTTGTCAACGCTTATCTTACATATAACGTAAGTAAAAGGATATCCTTATTAAGGGCGAATGAGCCCGACTGACCGCGGGTCTCCAAACCAAAGTGCCTCTGTGTTAATCCAATAGAAAAAAAATAATTTCTAAGCCGCGCATTTCTCCGGCTGTATAGAATATTTTTACAAGCGTTTTTTTATGTGATGAAACTTTCAGGTCTCTATAATCCCACTTTTTCAAATATTTTGTGTAAAACTATTTATTGAAAATCATCTAAAAAACCATTTGTAAAAATATTCAATACAGCCGGAGAGCCTGTGGCTTAGAAAATAATTTTAATTAAATGGTTTATTTTATCAAAGCGTTTTTTTTTTTATAAATGTAGCTGACTTACAGGTCTCTATAATCCCCCTTTTTGATATTGGTTCGAATTTTTTTTTTTAATTTCCAATAAATAATTTTGCACAAAATTTTCGAACCAATTTCAAATAGTTGGATTATAGAGACCTTTAAGTCTGCATATACATAAAAAAAACAATTTGCAAAAATGTTATATACAGCAGGAGAAATGTGGGTTAGATTTTTTTTCAATTGGATTAACATAGAGGCACCTCGTTTAGGAGACCCGCGGTCATTCGGGCTCATTTACTCTGAAAATATCTTAGTCCATGAGAAATACGTATTACCATTTCATATCGCACCGTACGCGGAAAAGAGACCTATCGCGAAAAAGACCATTCTTCGGGAGAGCCGTTTAAAGTTTTAGTAAAAATTCAAATTATCACAAAATCGTTCCAAATGAACTTAGATAAAACAATGTTGGCATGTATACCCGTTTTATGAGTATCAAAAGGTATGCATAGTCATTTTTTACTTTAAATTTGCCTTTGCTGAGATATTTTCAGATAGGTCTTTCTTTCACGTACAAATTCGAATATCGCAAACTGTCATTTGTAGCAATAGAGTTTAGATTTATAGTAAAATACCGACGTTGAAAACGATTTAAAACTATTTATCGTTTGCTAAAATATTAACTTGAGAAAAAAAAATATATATTGACATATCATTTTGCAATCTATACATATTACATGACTTTTTTTGTATATATTTATTGTACTAAATACCAGAAAACAGAGCTTTTGAAATGTTTTTTTTAATGAGAGTATTTCAAATAAAGAAACAAATAAACAAATTAATTACCGACTTCAACCTTTCCATTTAAGCACTTCAAACTTAACTTCATTGCCGTAGCAGGTGCAAACACATAGCGAAAAATCGCCAGGTGCGATAGGTCCTTCTTTCCCGCTCATTTTCATCCAAAATCGAACGCGGAAAAAAGACCTATCTATTAATTGCAGACGAACTAAGGCTCGGATCGCTATGCCGATTGCACCAATCGATAGATATCGAAATTTTGCATCCTATAGTAGTGTTAACTCAAAAAGTCAAGTTTGGCCGATAGGTCACTTTTCCGCGTACGGTGCAATATGACCATTACAAAACCATTGCAAAAATACTGTTACTATAGCATTACTATTCGAACGACGGACGATTTTAACAAAATCTTTTGCTAGTACCTGATAATATTAATGATTCACAGACATGCAAATCCCTTCAGTAATTTTTTGTAGATTTTTTTATACTTCAAATAAAAACGGGTTGACAAAACTTGTCAAACAATTAAAATTCATTTGTATTATACCATCTTTATAGTAATTATATCTTTATTTTTATTAAAAAAACATAATTCCAATTGTTTCACGATGGCAACAGCTCCAACAACTTGTTTTCATTTGTTGCCTGGATTTACTTTTGTTTTAGTATTCGAAAATGAGTTTTCTAATATTATTTTACTCGTTTAATTTTTTAAATACTAACTTCTTGCTGTGCTGTTGGTTGTTCAAAACATTTGTTTAAAAAAACTTTGCATAGAAAGAAGTTTCTTTTTATCTATTTCCGCATTATGATCCTAAATAAAAACAAGTTGGATGGTAAGTTGTAAAGAACTCAGAAGCAGACATAAAGTACGTTTATTTTGAGAATAAAATCTAAACAACCAATAATCGCAGTACGGTTAAAAATAAAAACAAGATTGTTACATCAACTGAAACATTCCCATTCCAATTATCGATAAACTAGAATATTTATGTAAATAATAATGGAAATGCTTAATTTGGAACAATCTGAACATTTAAAATAATCCTGTATAGGTTTTTTTCTAGCTTTTTACATTTTCTTTCTCACTGTGGGATGAAAGATGCATGATGAAAACCAATCCCAATCTACCAGTTTACCAAAAGGTGATTGAACATATTTTTACTATTTAATAATACGCTTATATATTTGTTTATTCGTACACTGCTCAAAACAATTAGGGGAGAGCATGTGTAAACCCTTTCACCCCCAATGATACCATTTGAAATCAACAGCTTGCTATTTTTAGCATACTTTTCTTTTTTTAATTCGAAAGAATTAAAAAAATGAAAAAGTAGGTATTGACATGCGGTCGATGTCCGTCTGTCCTTCTGTTCGTACCCCCCTTCCAAAATCGGTTCTATCATTCGGATCTTAAAAATTCTTTTTTTGTTAGAAAGCTATGGCCTCAGATACCAAACTTTCATACTTTTTGTCCGCCTGTCTGTATGCCCGGACGGACATAAATCTACTATCTGTCGGCGAATTTCCCATTGAATTAGCATTGAAATTCAATTTTGAGTCATGACAAACTTTATTTAAAAATATTTGAAGCAAAATAATTTTTTCATGAATAATTTTGGAATTACGTCATAAAATGTAGCACAATGTGATTCTTTGATTAATTTTATCAAGAAAGCGGCAAGGCATATTTTTTACATACAATTCTGCTTAGTTTTAATTTGCATTTATTTTTTTAATGCACTTTCGAGTAGTTTCATTATTTTTGTTATTAATAAAAATTTAATTATTTTTCGAACTACAAATAAATCAAGCAGACGATAAATAATATTAAGTTATTTGTGAAAGAATATTAAGGAAAATAGTTGATTTTGGCTTTTAGAAGTTTAAATTATAGCTGGATGCTGTGTTTAGCTGTTTTTTTATGTGTGTAGATCTAGTGTAGAAACGATTGTTGATGATATTAACTGTTATGAACCTAGTTGTTTCCCGATTAGAATTTCAGTAAGTATTTAAGTAACATGAAAGTAGGCTATTTTAGTTCATTAAGAACTTCTTGTTTTCTCACTAAATTAAGCTCGCACTTATTTCAAATAAGTTTTATCAAATTCTCTATACATTTTCTATAAAGTTACATTTCCTTTTTGTATCGTTAGATGAAAGAATCGTGTCTTTTGAAGAATCAAATAAAGTTTGTTTAGTGTTTGTTCTTAGATGTTTAAGAATTGATTTTAACTATTTTTAACAAATAATGTT
Source organism: Oedothorax gibbosus (assembly GCA_019343175.1). NCBI lineage: Eukaryota > Metazoa > Arthropoda > Arachnida > Araneae > Linyphiidae > Oedothorax > Oedothorax gibbosus. The sequence continues at coordinate 54,607 of JAFNEN010000094.1, forward strand.
TTGAAAAATTATTGTTATAATTTATTCAAAACTTATGATTTCTTTTTCCCCTTAAATTTTAGTTTAAAAGGGGAAGTTTTTTCTCTGTTTTTTACCATTTCATTCTGGATGCATAATGAATCTGTTTCACAAATTTTAGATTTTTAGAATAAAACAAGTTGGTTTGTTACACAATCTGTAACTTAAACCGCTTCCACACAACATTTGTGCTCAACAGGAAACACTATTTATACACCACAGAAAGAAATTCGCCAAACACCGCCTTTAGCTAGTTGTAATTCCAAAATTTACTAATTTCTTTAATCTTCTTTTGCAGATTTAATAATTAATCCTTATCGTTTGCTAATTTTTTTTGAAGTTCGAAGAATAATGATATATTTTTTTAATAAATATCTTTTAGTAGCCACCAGTTTACAGTTCGAAAAATAAATTAATAAAATTGACGCGTTAAAAATAAAAGCGAAACTTTGCATATTCTTTATGGGAAGTTAGAATTCTTTATGCATCTTTTTTCATACATATATAATGAACCATCAAAAGAACTCTATTGTGATATTACAACAATCCAAACTGAATTATAAATATATATCACATAAATAAATATTCTTTCAAAAGTTTTTATTTTAAATAAAGTTTCTCGTACGTTTAACGAAATGGCAACAGTGAAAATATTGAATAATAAATTTTGGCTAGTTTCATTTAAATTTTATTTCGAAAATTCAATAATTATTAATTATCGTTTGCAAAAAATAAGAGTAATCTAGAGTAAATATGTAATATTCCTCTTTTTTAAATAGAATAAAGACATTTCATATCAACATACGAAGAATCTCGTAGTGAAATATATTTGACGTCATTTCAAACTGATCGATGTCGCAAAAATAAATTTATTTTATTTTATTGTCTAAAAGAATTAAAGTTTCTCGAGCGATTGTTGCGAATGGCAATGGTGATTTAATTCTAATAATACATGCTAAATTTGGCTGGTTTCATTTATTTTATTTCGAAAATTCAATGATTATTACTTATCGTTTGCAAAAATTAATTTATATTTCAAAGAATAAATATGTAATATTCCTCGCTTTTAAATAGAATTAAAACATTTCATATCAATGTACAAAGAATCTCTTAGTGATATTTGACGTCATTTCACACTGATCGATGTCGCAAAAATAAATTTATTTTAATTTTTTGTCTAAAAGAATTAAAGTTTCTCGAGCGATTGTTGCGATGGCAATGGTGATTTAATTCTAATTAAAATGGCTTCCTATGCTTTTTAAATGAGCATTAAATTTTGCAGTTTTTTAAATAATTGAAGTACTTCGAATTCGAATTCTTTTCTGAAATTTTCAATGTATTCTAATTTCGATGCCCTGAATTTTTTAACGTATCACACTTGTCCGTAGTATTTGTAGTTTGGGCTATGAAAGAGGATGACGGACGGACAGACGGAAGGGCAGACAGACGGACAGACAGACGGACTGAACGATTATAATACCTTCCACTTTTTACGTTATAAACGTAGTGTGAAAGCTAAAATTAAAAGTTCAGACTGAAAGGGTAACAAAAGTACCCAAAGTGCTCCCCTAATTGTTTTCAGTAGTGTATATTGGATTTATGAATTATTTCTGAAACGGCTTTTCTTTGTCAGTTTAATTCTATAATATAACTTTATGCTTTATTATAAGTTAACATTAATCTTGAAAGTGATATAATATTTTTATTTTCGGATATTATTAATGTTATTAAAGTTGATATTTGTTATTACAGTTAATTTAATAACATTTTTTGTATTATTTCCAATTTAAAGGCAAAAGCTAAAAAAAACTAACTTTTTATTTTGTGTATGTATAGTATGTCAAAAAAAATTCTAAAACCTATTTTTTAAGTTAACTTTTTTGATTTTAGTATATGGTAAAGCATATGGTAGCATTGTATAGTAAATTAACTTTAATATATCAGAATTTAACCCTTTTTTTAAAGCTTCAACCTAGTAGTGAAAATGTCTCAATCAATGACATTCACATTGCTAATGAAATATATTAAAAACTCAACTTAAATTCAAATTTTTTTTTTATAATTCTGTGCAAATAATCTCGCTTTTTCCATTCAATAATCATCTCTAAAATGACTCTTTTCATTTGCCGGTTCGTAAAAACTTACTTTACGAACAAGTGCGTAAACAAGTTTATTACGTATAGTACTCCAAGTGCGAATAAAAATTTAAAATGCCAGTGAGAAAAAAAAAACTATCAGCGATTATTGATTTGAATAAGAGGGACTCTTAGCACGTATTATGAAACCGATTGACGTCATTATTTATAATATGCTTCGTAAATTAGCCGCTTTTTAAATATGCGTAGGTATTTCGATATTCTTTTCAGAATTCATATTATTACTAGAGTATTGCTTTTAGAACATAAGATATTACTACATTTATCCAGCGACATAAATAGAATGGACTGCTCATTCAATAGTCAAGCAGCTTCCAAAAACGTACCCAACATGAAAATCGTCAAGAGGAGAAAGGTTGCAACATATGGCAACTTATCGTTACCGTTTCGTTTGAACTATGCCAATTGTCGCCAGACCTGAAAAATCAGATAAAACTAGCCTGGCAAACCGCAATATTGACTCACATCAATGTCCAAGTTCATAATTGCTTCCATTCGTTTGATCTCTGTTAGATGCCTAATTTTTGTGCAGTTTATAAAATGTAAACATAAATTAAAAGAGATCTGTGATACTTTACAGGTAAGATTGTTTAGATAGGTATATTTAGTAATTTTTTCCTAAAAATCTGTACTTTGATTAGAGTAAATTATTCTATAAGCTCCTTTAAAGGTCAGGGATTATTTTCCCCATAAAAATATTCTGTTAAAAATTCTAATCATCCTTCTGCGCCATATGCATTGATCAGATCCACGATAATATAACTATAAAAAAATGTTTAGTATTTTTTATTAAAACAGCTGCGATAAGTTGCCAAAAATAGCAATCTTTTTCACCGAAATAGCAATTCATCTTTGTTCCTTTTCCAACTTATTTTTCATACCACTAGATTATCCATATGTTCAAGTCGTTCTCAAAACACTCGCCAACTGGTCGCGTACCCCATCACGGGACGGGACCATGAGGGGATCGCCTTTAGGTTTGCCAATGCGCAATCCATTCTATTTAATGTCTCTGCATTTATCAGGCCAAAAAAAATCAGGCAAATTTTTAATGCCAATCTATGTTTAGTAAAAAAATGATTAGCACGTGAGTGAACAATAAAACTTTATTTAACTTAAACAATTTTTTTTGCACGTGATTATAACAAATTATGTATCGTGTGTTTAAATTACTCTTTTTTTTAAACTATGGGTCTGTTTCACGTCTTGGATGGCAACAGTTCTAGAGGTCTTGTTTTCATTTTTTGTCGGGAATTATTTTTGTTCGAAAATGAGTAATGGTATTCGAAAATGAGTTTTCTAAGAATATTTTACTTATCAAATTTTAAAACGCCAACTTCTTGATGTGCTGTTGGTTGTTCAAATCATTTGCATAGAAGGAAAAGTTTCTCTTCATCTATAGGTTCATTTTGAGAGTGAAACCGAAGCAACCAATGAAATCGCAGTACGCAGAAAAATAAAAACAAGAGTGTTACATCATCTGAAACATTCCCATTCCATAAATAACTATTATAATTTAAAGAGAATTAATGCTTAAGATAATTAATTAACTTATTCCAGAGAATTAACGTGATCGCATGGAGGATATATCTGGTGAAAATAGCAGATCTCATCGATACAGTAAGTAGAAATTTAATGTTCATTTAATAATAGACATTTTTCTCTAGCGTTAGGCTAGACAAAATATCATGCGATCGTAAGGTTATCAAAACAAGAGCAGCACAGGGATACTTACAGAGATAATGACCTGTGTCTAACATAATGGGCATGTTTCTTTTCATCGATGCAGTATAGTCCCTGGACAAATTATTAGACGCACTGCAAGATTTCATGTAAAATATTAATTACCGGGTGATATTGTACCGTTTTATTATTTTAAATTGATTTGTTTTTTATTTTTATATTATCCAATCATTTACCGATTTATTTGACATAAATAAAACAGCAATAATTTAGAAAAACATAAGTTTATTAAGTTGTAAAGAAAAGTGAAATTAATGTTAGTAAAAGTCAATATTTAGTTGAGCCACCTTTAGCCGCTATCAAAGCTTTAATTCTGCGCGGCATGCTATCAATGCAAGACTGTACTGTCTCCTACATTTGAGGATGATGATTCCACACCTGATACAGGTTTGTACTTGTTTACGTTCATGTATCACTTTGTCAACACAGTGTTGCTATATGTTAAAAATAAATACAAATATGTACTCTACAACGATTCTTTTAAATAAAAATCAATAATATTGTAGTTTAAATATACCATTATTGCATAAAAACTCTTAAGAAACATAAAATTACTAAAAAAATACAGTGCGTCTAATAATTTGTCCAGGGACTGTAAGTAGAAATTAATGTTCGATTAATAATAATTAGACATATCATTCTAGATTTATACTGGACAAAATATCATGCGATTATAAGGTTATCAAAACAAGGGTAGCACACGGATACAGAGATAATGACCCATGTCTAGAACTAATGGGCATGTTTCTCGTCTTAAGTGGCAACAGAAAAGCGGAATGAAATTATTTCTCGAGCCTCGATTTGCGAATCAATGTTACGTGGGAACAGAGCGAGAACCACGCCTGTAAGAACGTTGACGAACACATTAAGATTGTACAGCTACGGGAAAAAAAGTTACCACTAGTGACTACTTCGGCCGTTATTCATCCTAGAGAATCGGGTCTCTTTTGTTTTTTGTTGATTCTCAACATTATGAATTCATTGCATGACAAAAAAATGTGCATAATGGACCACCTTTATATAAAAAATACAACCACGGGTAGTAACTTTTTTTGCAGAGCACACGTCTGTGTGAAATAGCCATGTCTGTCTATGGGGTTGGCGAGCGATAGCGAGAAGGGGGCGTGCCCCCTCGTTTAGTATAATATCGATAAGCATAAAAGTTTATAAATAGATGACGCTGATCTATTTTAAACCTTCTTTTATTTTTTAGCCTACTAGGGATTTTTAGGACTAGGGATTTTTAGCCTACTTTTCTTTTTTTAATTCGAAAGAATTAAAAAAATGAAAAAGTAGGTATTGACATGCGGTCGATGTCCGTCTGTCTGTCTGTCCGTCCGTCTGTCCATCCGTACACTCTTAAAACAGAAGAGTGAAATTCACTCCTATAGGAAGTGCATTTTCGGCACCGGAAAGGAGTGGAAATTAACTCAAACTGAGTTAAAACCGCTCGTTTTAAGAGTGTAGGACGCAGATTGTTTTCTTTATTACTTCTACCCACTCCGAAAAGAGTGAAATTCACTCCTATAGGAGAAGTGCATTTTCGGCACGGAAAGGAGTGAAAATTAACTCAGTCTGAGTTAAAACCGCTCGTTTGTTTTAAGAGTGTACCCCCCCCCCCCCTCCAAAATCGGTTCTATCCATCGGATCTTAAAAATTCTTTTTTGTTAGAAAAATATGACATCAGAGACCTCCCAGCAAACAATATTCTACTCGCCCATTATTGGGGCAATACTGAAATGTCGGCATCTCCAGTATTGGCCCAATGTACAGTGGCTGTAACGGCGTCGTCACAAACGTGTCCGCCCTTGCCAGCACTGGCCCAATGTTACGGGCCAGTACCATGCCAATACTTGCAATCCGGGATCATGGAAATTTCGACGTTGGGCCAGCATTCCGCCGCTACAGTTAAAATAATATTTGGCTGGTCAGTACTAGCCCAGCATTCTGCCAGAAGTTCTTATTTGGAAATTCGGCTAAACTGTGTGTTAGCTCAGTACTCAGCCATTAAATTACATTGATTCGCGGAACTATCCCAATATTATGCCAGTGATGTTCATACTTTAAATCACGGCATTAGCCCAATACCGTTTATATTTTAATCACGGCATTAGCCCAGTACCGTTTATATTTGAATCACGGCATTAGCCCAGTACTTCTTATATTGGAATGGCAGCAATTGTGTTCTATTCCCATCCAGAAAATCTGACGACTCAGCCGGGGCTCGAACCCGCGATCTTGGGCTTATGAAGCGGACGCGTTTGACCTCTCAGCCACTGAGCCGCGTGTGTGTAAATGTGTGTATATTAATTTAAATTTATTTCACAACAAATAGAAAATAAAATTCAACTCTCCTTGTTCATAATTTTGAACAAAATACTTTAAAAAATTGACAGTTCGTAGAACAAAAACCACCGAAGGCGGCACAAAAAATTTTGCTTATTATTTTCTTCCATCTTATATCAATTTATTGTTTTCGCAATGTCTTTAAATTTTTTTTCACTTTTCGGATGCAGGTGAAAAACTGTGAATCGTAAAATAAAAAGTCAAGACGTTAATAGATAGCTAACGTTGGACAGTTTTTATTGACCCAATACCGTCCAGTTTGTATTAGCCCAATACGGGTCAGTTTTTATTGGCCCAATTCTGCCCTGGTTATATTGGCCAAAACCGTCCAGTTTTTATTGGCCCAATACTTATAAGCATTCATTTAGCCCAATACTAATTAGTCCGAATTGGGGATTTTTAGAGGATAAATTGCTTCATTTTCCCTATATCTAACACAGCAATTGTGTAAATTAATCTCTATCGAAAAGTTCATTAAAAACCCTACTAAAGGCTTCGTATTCCGTTTTTAATATTTTTAAATATCGGCAAAACAGTGACTGGGGAATGAAAGCCCAGTACTAAAAAATCAACGTTGGCCTGGTACTGGCCAATTGTTATTGGGCCACTGCATAATGTCCCGCACAACGCCGTAACAGTATGGTAACAACGGGTATCAGTATTGGCCTTGTATTGGGCGAGTGCACGACTGACCGGTGGACAGCAGTAGCCAACACAGGTAGCACTGGGCCACCAGTTCGCCATCACTTCAATGTTTGCTGGGCTAACTTTCATACTTTTTGTCCGCCTGTCTGTACGTCCGGACGGACATAAATCTACTATCTGTCGGCGAATTTCCCATTGAATTAGCATTGAAATTCAATTACGAGTCATTTAAATCACTGTTGCCAAATAGACAATGGCATGAGAAATTTATTTATTTAAAAATAGTAGGTACTGACATGCGGTCGATGTCCATCTGTCTGTCTGTCCGTACTGTTCTTCCAAAATCGGTTCTATCAATCGGATCTTAAAAATTGTTTTTAGCCTACTTTTCTTTTTTTTAATTCGAAAGAATTAAAACAAGAAGTTCATAAAGAACTAAAATAGCCTACTTTCCTGTTACTTAAATACTTACTGAAGTTCTAATCGGGAAAAAAAACTAGGTTCCTAAAGTAAATATCATCAACAGCCGTTTCTACACTAGATTTATACACATTAGGAAAAAAATGGAAACACAGCACCCAGCTATAATTTAAACTTCTAAAAGCCAAAATCAACTATTTTCCTTAATATTCTATCGCAAATTAATTAAATATTATTTATCATCTGCTCGTGATTCATTTGTAGTTCGAAGAATAATGAAATATTTATTAATAACAAAAGTAATGAAACTACTCCGAACTGCATTAAAAAATAAGAAATGTAAATTAAAACTAAGCATAATTGCATGCAAAAGTATGCCTTGCCGCTTTCTTGGTGGATAATTAATGAATAATCAAAGAATCGAATTGTGCTACACTTTATGACGTCATTCCAACTGATTCATGAAAATATTATTTTGCTTCAAATATGTTTGAATAAATAAAGTTTCTCGTGCCATTGTTGATTTGGCAACAGTGATTTAAATGACTCAAAATTGATTTCAATGCTAATTCAATAGAAATTCGCCAAAAGATAGTAGATTTATATGCGTCCGGACGTACAGACAGACGGACAAAAAGTATGAAAGTTGGGTATCTGAGGTCATAGCTTTCTAACAAAAAAAGAATTTTTAAGATCCGAGGGATAGAACTGATTTTGGAAGAGGGATACGGACAGACGGACAGACAGACAGACGGAAAGAAGACGACATACGAACAGACAGATGGACATCAACCGCATTTCAATACCTACAGTGATTTAAATGACTCAAAATTGAATTTCAATGCTAATTCAATGGGAAATTCGCCGACAGATAGTAGATTTATGTCCGTCCGGACGTACAGACAGACGGACAAAAATTATGAAACTTGGGTATCTGAGGTCATAGCTTTCTAACAAAAAAAGAATTTTTAAGATCCGATGGATAGAACCGATTTTGGAAGGGGGGTACGGACAGACAGACAGACGGATAGACAGATAGACGGAAAGACGGACAGACATACGAAAAAGACAGACAGATGGACATCACAGCATTTCAATACCTACAGTGCTTTAAATGACTCAAAATTAAATTTTCAATGCTAATTCAATGGGAAATTCGCCGACAGATAGTAAATTATGTCCGTCGGACGTACAGACAGACGGACAAAAAAGTATGAAAGTTGCGTATCTGAGGTCATAGCTCTCTAAACAAAAAAAAGAATTTTTAAGATCCGATGGATAGAAACCGATTTTGGAAGGGGGGTACGGACAGACAGGACAGACAGACAGACGGACATCGACCGCATATGTCAATACTACTTTTTCATTTTTTAATTCTTTCGAATTAAAAAAGGAAAAAGTAGGCTTAAAAATGAAAAGTAGGTATGTGACATGCGGTCGATGTCCGTCTGTCTGTCCGTACTCCCCTTCCAAAATCGGTTCTATCATTCGGATCTTAAAAATTCTTTTTTTGTTAGAAAGCTATGACCTCAGATACCCAACTTTCATACTTTTTGTTCGTCTGTCTGTACGTCCGGACGGACATAAATCTACTATCTGTCGGCGAATTTCCCATTGAATTAGCATTGAAATCAATTTGAGTCATTAAATCACTGTAGGTATTGAAATGCGGTCGATGTCCGTCTGTCTGTTCGCATGTCTGTCTGTCTGTCTGTCCGTCTGTCTGTCCGTACCCCTCTTCCCCAATCGGTTCTATCCATCGGATCTTAAAAATTCTTTTTTTAGCCTACTTTTCTTTTTTAATTCGAAAGAATTAAAAACAAGAAGTTCATAAAGAACTAAAATAGCCTACTTTCTGTTACTTAAATACTTACTGAAGTTCTAACCGGGAAAAAAACTAGGTTCCTAAAGTAAATATCATCAACAGCCGTTTCTATACTAGATTTATACACATTAGAAAAAAAATCGAAACACAGCACCCAGCTATAATTTAAACTTCTAAAAGCCAAAATCAACTATTTTCCTTAATATTCTTTCGTAAATTAATTAAATATTATTTATCATCTGCTCGTGAATTATTTGTAGTTCGAAGAATAATTAAATATTTATTGATAACAAAAGTAATGAAACTACTCCGAACTGCATTAAAAAATAAGAAATGTAAATTAAAACTAAGCATAATTGCATGCAAAAGTATGCCTTGCCGCTTTCTTGGTAGATAATTAATGAATAATCAAAGAATCAAATTGTGGTACATTTTATGACGTCATTCCAAACTGATTCATGAAAATATTATTTTGCTTCAATATGTTTAAATAAATAAAGTTTCTCATGCCATTGTTGATTTGGCAACAGTGATTTAAATGACTCAAAATTGAATTTCAATGCTAATTCAATGGGAAATTCGCCGAAAGATAGTAGATTTATGTCCGTCCGGAAGTACAGACAGACGGACAAAAAGTATGAAAGTTGGGTATCTGAGGTCATAGCTTTCTAACAAAAAAAAAGAATTTTTAAGATCCGATGGATAGAACCGATTTTGGAAGGGGGGTACGGACAGACAGACATACGAACAGACTGACAGATGGACATTAACCGCATTTCAATACCTACAATGATTCAAATGATTCAAAATTGAATTTCAATGCTTATTCAAAGGGAAATTCGCCGACAGATAGTAGATTTATGTCCGTCCGGACGTACAGACAGACGGACAAAAAGTATGAAAGTTGGGTATCTGAGGTCATAGCTTTCTAACAAAAAAAGAATTTTTAAGATCCGATGGATAGAACCGATTTTGGAAGGGGGGTACGGACAGACAGACAGACGGACATCGACCGCATGTCAAATACTATTTCATTTTTTTAATTCTTTCGAATTAAAAAGAAAAGTAGGCTAAAAATGAAAAAGTAGGTATTGACATCGGTCGATGTCCGTCCGTCTGTCTGTCTGTCCGTACCCCTTCCAAATCGTTCTATCCATCGGATCTAAAAATTCTTTTTTTGTTAGAAGCTTGACTCAGATACCCAACTACATACCTTTTGTCGTCTGTCTGTATGTCGACGGACATAAATCTACAATTTGTCAGCGAACTTCCATGAATTAGCATTGAAATCAATTTTGAGTCATTTAAATCACTGTTGCCAATCAACAATGGCATGAGAAACATTATGTATTTAAACATATTTGAAGCAAAATAATTTTCATGAATCAGTTTGGAAGACGTCATAAAATGTAGCACAATTTGATTCTTTGATTGTTCTTTAATTGTTACCACGAAAGCGGCAAGGCATATTTTTGCATACAATTATGCTTAGTTTAATTTACATTTCTTATTTTTTTAATGCGTTTGGAGTAGTATTCATTACTTTGTATTAATAAATATTTAATTATTCTTCGAACTGCAAATAAATCGAGCAGACGATAAATAATATTAAGTAATTTGCGAAGAATATTAAGGAAAATAGTGATTTTGGCTTTAGAAGTTTAAATTATAGTGGATGCGGGTTTCAATATTTTTTCTAATGTGTATAAACTGTAGTATGAAATGCGGTTGATGGTCCATCTGTCTGTCGTTCGTATGTCTGTCTGTCTGTCTGTCTGTCCGTCCGTCCGTACCCCCCTTCCAAAATCGGTTCTATCCATCGGATCTTAAAAATTCTTTTTTTGTTAGAAAGCTATGACCTCAGATACCCAACTTTCATACTTTTTGTCCGTCTGTCTGTACGTCCGGACGGACATAAATCTACTATTTGTCGGCGAATTTCCCATTGAATTAGCATTGAAATTCAATTATGAGTCATTTAAATCACTGTTGCCAAATAGACAATGGCATGAGAAACTTTATTTATTTAAAAATAGTAGGTATTGACATGCGTCTGTCTGTCTGTCCGTCTGTCCGTACTGTTCTTCCAAAATCGGTTCTATCAATCGGATCTTAAAAATTCTTTTTTTGTTAGAAAGCTATGACCTCAGAGACCTAACTTTTTAACTTTTTGTCCGTCTGTCTGTACGTCCGGACAGACATATATCTACTATCTGTGAGCGAATTTCCCATTGAATTAGCATTAAAATTCAATTTTGAGTCATTTAAATCACTGTTGCCAAATCAACAATGGCACGAGAAACTTTATTTAAAAATATATGAAAGCAAAATAATTGTTTCATGAATCAGTTGTGTGTGTGACGTCATAAAATGTAGCAGAGTGTGATTCTTAGATTAATTGTTGACTAAGAAAGCGGCAAGGCATATTTTTTGCATACAATTATGCTTAGTTTTAATTAGCTTTTCTTATTTTTTAATGCAGTTTTGAGTTGTTTCATGTTATTGTTATTAATAAATATTTAATTATTCTTCGAACTACAAATAAATTTCGAACTACAAAATAATTAAGTTAATTTGCGAAAGAATATTAAGGAAAATAGTTGATTTTGGCTTTTAGAAGTTTAAATTATAGCTGGATGCTGTGTTTCGATATTTTTTTCTAATGTGTATAAATCTAGTGTAGCAACGGTTGTTGATGATATTTACTGTTAGGAACATAGTTTTTTCCCGATTAGAACTTCAGTAAATATTTAAGTAACAGGAAAGTAGGCTATTTTAGTTCTTTATGAACTTCTTGTTCTCTATTAATTATATATTTCTAAATTTTAATGAATTAGTTTTGTCATATATGAAGAGCTTAGTGGAAGAACGTGCCAAGTGAGAAAAAGTTGAAAACGAGAAAATTAGCTTTAAAGTTTTTCGTTTGCATTCGGATCTGTTGAAAACGGTTCTTGCAAACCGTTAAAAATATACTAAACTTAAAGTTTATGATAAAGGGGAAACTTGTTATCGTTAAACAATTTAGTAATATGTCCATTGGCAAAGAAACCTCAATTTTTTCAAAAATGTCACTTAGCACGTTCTTCTACTGAGCTCATCATATATGTTTTATTAACACTCACACATCGTTTTAGATAATGTTCGCCCTCCGGAAAAAAGACGACCAGGTATCGTTTCTGCATGTGTTCCATCATTGCCTGATGTGTGTTCTTGTCATGTTCTTCCTCAGAAGCCTGGACAAGACTTCAATGGGTAAGAAGGCTATTTCAGTCATTCGTCCAATTGCATTCGAACCACGCGAACTCGAAGGGAGCACCGAAACATTTCGTTTTAACCGAATTGCATGTTAATGGTCAGGATTTTTTTTTTACATTAAACCCGTGAATAGTTTTTTAAAAATAACGTTAAAAAATTATTCTAATTTTATAATGTATTACACTAATAATACATGTATATACAATTAGTAATTCAATTTATAAAGTTCATTTGCAGTTGTACATACTAGGGTGCCTCGATAAATAGTAAGTACTATACAGAATGGCGACACCAAGCTTCCCTGCCGATTGCACGCAGGTAAGCATCTGCAATCTCATTGGCCGATCGGCTGTGCTCCACTTCCGTTTTCCAACTTTTTCGACCACTTTTTCTCCATAGCGCGTTGATTGAAATTATGAGCGTTCTATGATAATCTGCAAAAATCTAGATATGTTTAACTTTTATATTGTATATTATGAATAAGGAATTGTTTGAGCTACATTTTGCACTAATATTTTTTTGTATTTAGCAAGTTTTAAGGTGTGTAATTTAAGTTTTTTTAGAATTGTTCCAACTTGCATTGTCTATTTTATCGAGTTTTCGTTAATAATAATCTTAATAACTGTAATTTTAAGTACTGTTTATCATAGTATTATATTCAATGAATGACTATGAATTCGTAAAAGCTAAAAATAGTTGTTATTTTAAGTGTAATAGGCAATTTTTGGAATTTGCGTGCAGACGATATTTGGCCACCTTTTGGCGCTAGTTGGCTTCAAGTGTTGGCGCTCTTTTAAAAGGTAAACAAATGAAAGTCTGTTACGGCATTGAGTGTTATTCGGGAATGCACTATTTTTGTATTTTAAAACTTATTTAAAGAATTTTATCGTAAGTAAGGGTTGAAAGAAAAGTTAAGGTTTTACCTAAAACCTATTTTGTGATTTTAAGTGTTTACATTACATAATTTATGAATTATTAAAGACTAGCAAATTTATACCCGTTCTTCGCACGGAATAAAACAAATATCAAATAGATTCCAAATATGTGTACCATATACCCTGTTATAGGATCATAAACTTATTATTGCGCTCGTTATAAATTATAAAATCCCGTTTCATTGCCTTAAAATTCCAAAATGAAAAATACGCTATAAAATGCACTCATAAATGTTATCACAATTCCCTCATAAATACATAAAACCTTTTAGCTCATTTGGCGCGTTTTGGAAAATAATTTGGCGAGAAAATAGATATAGCTACCCACACCCATTATACAGCTCTAACACAATGACCTTCGAACAACCGACCAGCTTATAAATTATTTATAAAAGAAATCGCCTATTTGGCGAATTTTAGTTAATAATTTGGCGAGTTCGGCAACGTCTTTGGCGAAAAAATAAAGACATAAAACATTAATAGCTCTAGTGCGATGGCCTTTATTAACCATCGTAGTTCAGTAATAGCTTAACTATACATTTATTGCTTAAATATGCCTACATGCAGTCAACAGAAAAATCAATGAAAAAATCATCAAATAAACCACAATAAAATCCAGGAATGAAGACTGGCGGAATTACGTCACTTGAAACATGTCAATTATTTTTCAAATAATGAATTTAGTTTCTGAAAGTAATGGCAAAGAATAAAAAATAAACATTTTGAATTTTAAATGTTTTCGTTAAAAGTTTTATTTAATTTTTTCAGCCGATGGCATCAGGAAAGAGAAAAAATTATCGGATTTGAGCAAAAGTGGTGTATTTTTTTCAGAAAATTCGAATTTGCTCTAAAAATGGAACAAATATGAAAAAACTAAGCCTCAGGTGCACACGTTAGTATTAAAGGGAATCTATCTTTAAAATTTCGAATTCCTGTGGGCAGTATAAGTAGGTCTTTTACGATCCGATAACAGACACACAGACAGACAGACTCTTTCTTTTATTATTAAAGATACTTTAAGTTTTTAATAATTATATCCATGTGTCTTTTTTTCGCTTTAAGATACTACATAAAAAGTAACATGTAATACGATTTTTTTTAAGGTGAGTTTATTATTAAATGTTTCCCCACATTCTTTTATTTAGGCTCTCAGACTCTAGTACATACTACAGAAAAATTAGGATTTTTTTTAAGGAACATCAATTAAGAACAGCGATTTAATTTAAACTGACGAATCATGAGTGATCTCGTTATTTTCTCAGTAGTATAGAAGACAATTTATTCTTATAATGTTCGTTTGACGCTTTTTTTTAAATGTTTTGTTTAATTCGTTCTCCGAATTACTAAGAACAAAAAGTCAAATTCTGAATTTTTTTGTTCGTCTTAAGCAGGATTTTACCGAAAGTGATTTCGCGTTAAGAGATTTTTTAGCATTAGCTCAAAGCTTTATAGGCTGGGAAATGCTTTCAGTTCATCTTAAGCGAAATTTCGTGTTAAGCTAGTTCGCGTTAACGAGGTTCGACTGTATTACGTCTCCCTCATAAACCCCAGATTGCAGGTTCGAGCAACGGCTCAGTCGGCAGGTTTTCTGGATGGGAAAATGGTCGGCACGCATGTTATATGATTATGTGGCCTCAAAAGATCCCCACATTTGGCCTAGGTTCTCTCGGCAAAATTAAATCTCGGCATACTTTAACATCCACAGAGAGCTCAGATTCATTGCAAGCTGAGCGTCAAAATTGGTGGCGAGTGATCGATGTCGCAAAAATAAATTTATTTTAATTTATTGTCTAAAAGAATTAAAGTTTCTCGAGCGATTGTTGGGATCAGGGGCGGACTGGCTAAGTTTGGCCCACTCGGCCCAATCATGACTTTGGCCCACCATACAAATGTTTCTAGAATTTAAGGTTAGATTTCAAAAGGAAGGAAAGGATTAAGCTTTAAAACTACGTATTATTAAATTAGATTATAACTATCTTGAAAAAAAAATAAAGATGACTTCGGCTTCGCTAAAAAAAAACCACTTAAAAAGTAATAGAAAGTATTTCAAGCCAATGACTTTGCGATGAAAAAAAAATGTTAGCTTTGATGTATCAAATGTGATAGTTTTTTTTTTAATATTAAACAACAAATATTTTTCAGATTTTTATGAAATAAGTTTTCATCGTCTTTTAAAAAAGTAAAAAACTTTCAAGGAAGGTGGTAATTGGTCTTCATTAAAAAATAAATGAAAGGAAGAATCTCATTTATTGACAGTCCCTGTAGTCAATAATAGTTATTTAAGCAACTAGTGCCGAAAATAATACTTTATTAAGCGAGTGGCTTTTATTTCACAAGACCGTAGGTCGAGTGAAATAATGACAAGAGCTTAATAAAGTATTATTTGGCACGTGCTTGCTTACAATATTTTTTATAATAACGTGAAAAAAAAGTTTCTACCAATGAGTGATTTTCATGACATCATTTAGTTTCCATGGCGATATTCAAAAATGCAAAGTAGTAAAAGAAAAGTTGTAAAATAATTTTCTATTTTGAATCAAAATTCATCATTTTTGTAGTACTTGTAGTTTCCATGGAGATATTAGAAAATGCAAAAGTAATGAACCGATAGAATAAGTGAGTTTTATGACATCATTTAGTTTCCAAATTTAGTAAAATTTAGTAAAAAATTTCGTTTTTTTCTTTCGGCTCTTTTTTCTGTACCAGATTTATATTTTGTTTTGTACATTTTATAACGCAGAGATGTAAACGCCTAGCGTATGCATGCGCCTAAATATCCTATATTGGCTATATTCGTTTTGGGTTCGCTCGGCAGCAAGACGTCACTGGCGAGGTGTCATTTACATGTAAGGAATGAACTGAAATGTAATGGAGACAGACATACGAGACAAAGGCGCGAAACACTCCGATTGGAGGAGCATCACCTGCTTAGCTTAGACGCCACATTTATTCCAAAAGAGAAAAAAAAACACGCGTAATATGGTCTCTTTGGTTATCAGTTTAAAAAATCCAAATAAATAGTAAAAAAATCAAAATCTTGTTCGCACGCACGCTGCAAGCAACTCATAAAAAAAGAACAGCAGAAATGAAAAAAAAAATCGGTGCCATACGATATTTTATCAGACTTGCCGTTTTCTTATTGTTTTTCCCCGAAATATTAATAGAGTTATTATTGTTAAACATTCAATAAATCCGACGCGTTTTTCTGTTTTCTTCAAAACACAAGCTTTAAAAAAAATTAGGGTGTTATATAAAAGCCGTAAGATTTATTACTCCAGCTGCAAATGTTTATACATTTTTTAGAACGATTTTAATTGTTTATGGGTAATGGAATTCATTATATTGTTAACGTTGGCTCCACCGCTCGTCATCGATAGTTTGGTTTTTAAGTATACTATAGTTTAGTTTAGTTTGAAATATCGTCGCACTAGAGCTACACGAGCGCTATTGACGACGGGCGTCATAATTTAGAACCACAGTCAGGTGACGAGCCTGAATAGGCACCCAACGCAATCTTTAAGGTAGACATCGTACGCAGGTCGGGACTTTAGAGCATATTTAACGTGTACTTCCTGTACACGGGGTATTATTCGTCGGACATTTTTAGCTACGTGGGCCGTTAATAGGTCGGCAGTTATTTTGGCGATGCCCGGACCCGAACATGGGACCTTCCGCATGCAAGGCGAACGCCTTAACCGACTGGGCTCCCCAGCCCCTTACGTATGCAATAACTTTAAGGTTTCGGTTAACCGTCTTTATACTTTATGGTCAAAACATATATTATTAGGGCTCTTTGGAAAATTTCTATTGTTGACAAAATTTTAAATTGACTACATTAATTTGTGTATGACGCGTAACAACAAACATGCTCACTACAGATACTTTATACTCACTACAGATACTTTACAGTAGAAATTACGATAGAAAAAAAGCGCGAAAACCTCCTAACTTATAGTACACTTATTTAACTACGCAGCGCAAAATATAAAGAAAAAAGTAGTCATCCCAAGATAGCAAGGGTCATTGGTTTAAAAATAAATCCGAGGAGAGGAGGGGGGTGAGGACCGTTTTTGTTATTTCTTATTTTGCGATAGTGGAATTTCTTTTATTAACGAACAAAATGCACTATTATATTTGAAAACGAATTCAACAAAAAAAATCTGTCAATATTTTATTTCTTTGTTTTTTTATACTTCCTGTTTGAGAGTCGTTATCGGCGCCGTAAAAATGTATCTAAAATCTTATTCCCGCCAAATTGCGATTGGCTTAAAAATAAATCCGAAGGGGGTGGGGAGGATAGTTTTTATTTCTTTTCTTTAACATTGCCTAATACCGTGACCTTTACTGATTTGTGAGTGCACAATATATAGCAACTCATGAAAAAAAAACGAAAAAAAAATGAAAAAAAAAATGACGTCACATAATATTTCATCAGAATCCGTCTGCTTATCAGGGCCATCAAAAAAATTTCTGTTTTGCTCATTCTAAATTAAGTATTTGTAGATTTTTCCCCCTTAAACGAATATTATCATATTGCTCTTGGCCCACTTGGCAAATTTGGCCCACTCGGCGATCGCCGACTAGCCGCCCGGGCCAGTCCGCCCAGAGGTGCCGATCCCCCCCAGAGCTAACGACGCACCCCCTAGATTTTTTTAAATCCGCCCCCCCCCCAAAAAAAAAAAAAACCCGGTGTGGTTTTTATATTTATATGGACTTATGGAGTACTGAACCTAAGTAATTTACACCACATTGTGTATAGATAGGAATCTTTATGGTGTATACATGAAACTTTATAGTAAAATGATATTTTAAGTACCATCGAATGGGGTAACTTTGTCCTAAGAAATAAAACCCAAGTACTGACTTTCTTCTTGAATATTTTTCTACTGATAGGTCAACGCAGAGTTGCCCCTAATTGAAAAGGGAAGCACATTTTTTAATAGCTTTTATAATCCGGAATTGCAACTTATTTTTAATTTTCCTTTAAATAGATTTTTTTACAGCAAAAGCTATCGGGAATCTAAATAATCAGTAAAAATTCCGCTCAAAATTTATGTAATTATATTACTTTTTAAATCAATAAAAATAGCCAGATACGTGATCCAAAAACAGCTTCCTTCTATGCAACACATTCGACATTAACAAACAAATCAGAATAATTCTATTATGTTTACTGATATAGTTTCACTTAAAAATGTTACTATTTATTAAGTTACTAAAATTAAAATTAAATATTAAACAAAATTCTTACCCTGAAACTAGGAATTGAACTTTCTTAACTATATTCAATCACCCACACATTTGACACCAGACGACAAGTATCTTCCTACTGTTTATAACTAAAGCAATGGCGGGAAAATGGCTTGGGCCTGAGTATGTATGCTAGGCCAGAAATATTATCCGAAGGTCATTCATTCATAGAACTGTTATATACACAATTCTGAATATTTATGATGTCTGCTTCAAATGCTATAACAGCGATTAAGAAATGTTTATGAGAAATAATTGTCAGCACATTGCTTTCTTCCGACGCCGGGCCTCTTAAAATAGAATTATCATTTTGCAGATTGGATTGTTAAAGATTTTAGTTGCGATTCCTGTTTTATTATGTGATTTTTAAAAATTAGAAAATTTTCGGATACGTTTTGTTAGAATTTTTTTTTCAGTTTTTTGTTGTTGTTAATAATAAACATGAAGTTCTGTTATAATTGATCACGACTTATTTAGTGCCAGTTACTGTTATTGTTCAAAATCAACTTCACAAAACTAAAACTAAAGCAATGCTCATACCCATAGACATATAACTCTCTTTTAACATCAAAATCGACCAATCAGCATAAACGTAAGATTCCAGTTTATGACCATTCTGTACCACACCACATGCCTCTTGAAATTAGAGTTCATCATACTACGTTTGAAAGCTGCACCACTTGAAAACAGAAATTTATGTGACTGAGTGAATGGTTAAATTGTAATTGCCAGACGATGGCTAGCCTCATCTAAGATATTGAAACCAAGGATAGTAAGGCTATTACTGACTAATTAATAGATTTTATTACATTTATTAAGACGACTAATTCAAATTAGTGTGCGCATTTTGGTTTATTAATATAGTTGGAGCATCAAGTGATTGATTAATGTACCAAATTAAGGGTTTTATTCAATTAAATAACTTATAAGGTGAGTTTAATTATTAAAAAGTGCAATTCTGCAAAAAATTTCTATTAAAATCAACAATTTAGAATCACTTGTCAGGAAAATGCCCCGTTCCTTCCTTGAGGTCTTGCGTCTGAAGACAGCTTAAACCTCAACATGTAATTTTATAGTATTCTCAAAATAAATATCTAGAAATAGATAATAAAAAGTAGGTTTGTAACAGAATCTGTCACTTAACTCGCTTCCACATATTTGTGTTTAACAGGAAAAAACGCGCCAAACACAACATTAATTCTATATTTAACATTTACAAGCTAAATTTGGCTAGTTTCATTTATTTTATTTCGAAAATTCAATAATTATTACTTATCGTTTGCAAAAATTAATTTATATTTTAAAGAATAAATATGTCATATTCCTAGCTTTTAAATAGAATGAAAACATTTCATATCAACATACAAGGATTCCGTAGTGAAATATATTTGACGTCATTTCAAACTGATCGATGTCGCAAAAATAAATTTATTTTAATTTATTGTCTAAATAAATTTATTTTAATTTATTGTCTAAAAGAATTAAAGTTTCTCGAGCGATTGTTGCGAATGGCACATGTGATTTAATTCTAATAAAAACAGGGCCTTTAGCTATTTGTAATTCAAAGTTTTAAACGCCAAAATTAACTATTTTCATTAATCTTCTTTCTCAGATTTAATAATTAGACTTGATCGTTTGCTAAATTTGTTTGAAGTTCGAAGAATAATGATGTAATCTTTTTTAATAAATTCCCATTTACATTTCTTTCGAAAATTCACTTATTTATAGTTTGTTAAATTAATTTACAGTTCAAAAAATTTATAATTTGTACAATTGATGCTTTAAAAATAAAAGCGAAACTTAGCATATTTTTTTTTATGCCAAGTTAGAATTCTCTATGCATCTTTCTACATACATATATATAGAACCATTAAAAGAACTCTATTGTGATAATACAACAATCCAAACCGAATTATATCACATAAATAAATATTTTTTCAAAAGTGTATTTTTATTTTAGCAAAAGTTTCTCGTACGTTTAACGAAATGGCAACAGTGAAAATATTGAATAAAAATGGAATTTGCATGTTATTTCAATGTAGATTAAATTTTTAGTTATTTAAATTTTAAATAAGCTTCTAGTTTAAATTTTTTAATGAAATTTGGCATGTAGCCTAATCTGATTTTTTGCTTCAAAATGACGTATCCCACTTGTCTGTGGGACTTGTGGATGACAACAGTGAAAATATGAATAAAAATAGAATTTGCATGTTATTTCAATGTAGATAAAAAAAAATTTAGTTATTTAAATTTTAAATAAACTTCTAATTTAAATTTTTTAATGAAATTTGGAATGTAGCCTAATCTGATTTTTTGCTTTAAAATGACGTATCCCACTTGTCTGTGGGACTTGTGGTTCTTTCTGTGAAAGTGGGTGACAGACAGACAGACAGACGGACGGACAGACGGACTGAACGATTATAATACCTTCCACTTTTTACGTTATAAACGTAGTGTGGAAGCTAAAATTATTACTATCTCGAGTGCTTCATGAAGGGAAGGGAGGGGGTGAACATTTTTAAAATCTAATGTCTTGAAAGCTGCCAACTAATTCTTGGAAATGGAGAGGGAAAACTATTAAAAAATCCCACCACCCTACCGTATTCTAACTAAGATATGTAATTTTATATCTTTATCATCTTTATACAAAAAAAAGCCACGTAATAATTTTCAAAATCCAGATGCACATTAAAAAAAATTAAACAATGTTTTTCATTATTAATATTGATTAATATTTTTGGTGCACAAACATGTTTTAAAGTGTAAACTTTGAAACTCAAATTATCAGTTATATCAAATATAATTAAAATCTTTTAGTATCCTTTCTTTATTTTCCCAACCTTCTGAAGGATAAAGACGTATAAATCCGTCAAATGACTGGTTTACCAGCAACACACATAATTTTTAAATTTTTATAAATTTAATTATTTTATTAAATTCCAAAATTTAAAGCATGGAGGAGTCATTTATAACCACCTATTACAGAAATATAATATTTTTTAAAAAAAGGAATTAAATTTTCAGTTAAAATTTTAATTTAAAACTCAAGCAGTGAAAACAAGTTTACAGTTTAGCCAATTTGCTTTTTTAGAGGGTTAACAAGCTTAAAATATTCAAATTATATAATTACGAAAATCTCACCGGAATCACTGCCATAACACTTCAAAATAAGCTCTTGGAGTATTTATAGTTATAGCACAGTGCATTTTAACTTCATTTAGTTTAAAATAGATCAAATAGATTCATTTAATAAAGGTGTATCTTTGAAGCTTCCCTCCGTTTCGAAAACAACAATCTAAACAAAGTAATACTTCTAAGCGGGAAAATTGCACTAATGTCATTGGGTGAAAAATAAATATGCGGGAGTCATCATTTCATCGAGTTGTATGTTATACAGACAGACTGCGTGAGATTTATGACATGGGAGAAGGCCAGCTGCAAGAGTTTTGTTTAAGCTTTAAAGAAGTGATGGGTTGTTTATGGGTAATAAATGTCAAAAATATGCCATTATCCATGTTCTACTTTTCGTAATGTTCTAGGATTTTGGTTATCATTTTTGATTCTTGACGGTTATGCCCCCCCCCCCCCCCCCAGGTATCTGGGGGGGGGGGAGGCAGATGATTAGAAAGAACAAGAATTCATTAGAGTTTTATCTTAGACAAAATAAACCATTCACATAAAAAAAATTCTAATTTTTTTCGACCCCCCCCCTAAAATTTCAACGACGCAGTCTGCGTCGTTGACCCCCCCCCTGTAGGCACCCCTGAGTCCGCCCCTGGTTGGGATGGCAATGGTGATTTAATTCTAATAAAAATGGCTTCCTATGCTTTTTAAATAAGCATTAAATTTTGCAGTTTTTTTAATAATTGAAGTAATTCGAATTCTTTTCTGAAATTTTCAATGTATTCTAATTTCGATGCGCTGAATTTTTTGACGTATCACACTTGTCCGTAGCATTTGTTGTTTGGGCTATGAAAGTGGGTGACGGACGGACAGCAGACGGTCAGACAGACAGGCGGACTGAACGATTATAATACCTTCCACTTTTTACGTTATAAACGTAGTGTGGAAGCTCAAACTAGACTGTGTCAAAAAATGTATTCTAGTATTTTATTACACGATTATTTTTAAATGAACATAGCAGTTTTTTTTTTAAGTCATAACTGCGCTTAAATTATAAAAATTATTTTTTTCGGACATTAAAAAAACTGTTCGGCATAATGCGTAATATCAAGGTGTTTTGTAGTTCCATATAACTTTCAAACTGTTTTTGTTTTAATTGAACTTTAATCTAATCTTAAAGTATTTGCATGTAGAGTTTATTCTTTCAAGAAAAACATGTATGTTCACTTCTTTTGTTACAGGTTATTTTTTGGGCGTAGGTCTGTCGATTAATACAACAGTACATGTGTTTGTTTACTTTTATTATGGATTGGCGGCCTTTGGACCTCATATGAATAAATACCTTTGGTGGAAGAAGTACCTGACGCAATTTCAAATTGTAAGTCAATTTTTAAGTTTTATATCTTGCAATATTAACGGAGGTTATTGTTATAGGAAGAATGAATAACAATCAATCAGAAGATTGAAATAAAATTTTAATGAAAGATTGACTAACTGTTTCAATCTTTTGAGCAAATAGGTACTTTTCCATTTCGCAGGCTCAAATCTCGCCAAACGGAATTCTTTTTGGCGACAAAACTCCGTTAAATGACCATAGTATACCAAAGGTTATCATTGGAAATATTGGTGCGTGAAATTTACGGAAAATATTATTAGAAGTGCTTAGAAGCAAAATTAAATGATCTTAAAAAATTAATTACACTATTTTGCTTTTAAGGAATAAGAGGGAATTCTTTTTAGAATAGTAAAATATTAGAAATAATGCAGAATAAACGCAAAACTTCCACTTTCTAAATGTTATAATAATCATATAATTCTGATTTTTTTTTGACACTGCAAAGTGTGCAAGAAATTTGATAAGTTTTAAGTTAAACCTATATACTTTACTCACATTTTGCTGTAAGCGTCGTATTCTCTTAGGAGACAGCCACTAACCTAAAGAAACGTATAGTGAACATCTGTGGTTGTTAAAATGCTTTGAGGCAGAATAATTATTTTAATAATACTTTTATTTTATTTTTTATTAATTATTAATTTAACGCAGACATAAAGGAAGAATAATCCTCAACACCGTAGGCTAAAGATCCATTACTAATCTCGTTTTAAAAGTAATACTAATAGTTAGTTATAAGTGTGAAATTAGAAAATGGTGTACAATAATAAGTTTCTAACTTGTAATAAACCTAATAAATGCATTAATAATACAAATAATTATAAACAAAGCCAAACAAACAGGATAACTAAAGGAATCCATATTAATTATTAAAACTGCTTTTGCAGTGTAAGGTACGTTCTTGATCTGTGACTCACACAAGTTAGAAGTTTATTCTATGATTAAAAAATACCTCGTCTCGTACAAGCGGAAAGAAGTGGGTAGTTTCGTTTTTAAAAATGTATACGCATCTTTTAAGTACCTTGAATAGATAAAAGCTTCAGAATCAGTCGATAAGAATTTTTCGACTATTGAGGAGCTTAGTGGAAGAACGTGATAAGTGACAAAAAGGTGAAAACGAGAAAATGAGCTTTAAGGTTTTCAGTTTGCACTCAGATCTGTTGAAAACGGTACTTGCAGTCTTGCAAACCGTAAAAAAATACACTTAAAGTTTATGACATAGGGGGGAATTTGTTACCTTTAAAGAAGTTAGTAATCTGTTCATTGACACAAAAATCTCAATTTTTTTCCAAAATGTCACTTAGCAAGTTCTTCCACTAAGCTTTTTAATTCATTTAATTTTTTTATAAGTTGGTGTGGTCCTTATATAATCCTTTAAATAAATACTGCGAAGTAAAAAAAAACTCGCACAAACGGAAAGAAGTGGGTGGTTTCGTTTTGACAACTGTACCCATCTTTGAAGTACCTTGAATAGATAAAAGCTTCAGTATCAGTCGATTAAAATTTTTGGACAATTCATGTAAAAAAAATTTATAAGTTGGTGTGTCCTTACAATCCTTTAAATAAATACCGCGATTGTCAAATGATTGTTCTATTAAGAGGGATTGTCAGTCCCATAGAGCTAATGCATTATATATGGAATCACAACTTCCGCAGAAGTATTGCTTTGCCATTTTAGCCCTTTTTCCCCAGGTATGGGAATCAACATATATATAACATCGAAATGAAACAAATTTGATACGAAAATGTTATCTAGTTATTTAATTATATATTTTATAATTATATATTTTTGAAGTTTTAAAATGCCCCAAAATATTAAGCAGATGGCGACACTATTTAAAAACTTTTTTCAATTTTGTTTTAAATTGATGTTATGGTGATTCCCATACCTGGTGAAAAGGGGATAACATGGCAAAGCAATTCTTTTGCAAAAGTTGTGATTTCATCACTAATGCATTAGCTCTATGGAACTGACAGTCCCTCTTGTTAAGCTGTTGGTTTCCTTTTCAGGTTCAGTTTTTTGTCGTTTTGTCTTACATCGGTTATGGATGGGCAACCGGATGCGAAGAGGTTGGAAGGATGGAAGTCAGTCTTTTTGTCTACGTGCTTACGATCCTTTTTCTGTTTTTCAATTTCTATAAAAAGTATGAAAAAAAATAAAAACACCGTGATTTTACTTTGCGTATGTTTTTTCATCTTACTTGTCATATATAAAGCTATAGATAGGGTGACCAGACTAGTGCACTTCACAGTACAGTACAGTTTAATTTGTTATTTAACTATCTAGCTATAAGAAATTTGCAAATAGTCTCTGTTTTACTTTTCTATAGTTGTTTCAAATAAAAACAACGCAAACACAATATGAATTATGAAAATTGAATGATGATTTCATAGATGAAAAGTTTATCACTTAAACAAATCGGGTCAGGCTAGCTATAGAGAATGTTTTCAAAATATTATACAGATTATATTGCTTAGCCATTAAAATAATTACGTATAATTTCCGAGCATTTTATATCCTGCAGACCTGCAATACGAAGAAATAACGAGAAAAACTTCGGATGGTCAGTAATAACATTTACCTTCTCGAGATTAGGGGGGGATTAGAGGTTATACTCTGGACTAGCCTAACCAGGAGATTTGTTTAAGTGATTAACTTTTCGACTATGAAATCATCATTAAATTTTCCTAAATCATATTTTATTTATGCTGTTTTTGTCTGAAAAAACTATGGAAAAAATAAACGGGTACTATTTACATGTTTTAATAGCTAGATTGATGAATAACAAACTAAACTGTACTGCGAAATGCAGTACGTCTGGTCACCCTACTCTACTCTGAACTGATATAAAATGCTTGACTAATATAGGAGTCATTATCAATATTTCAAGCGCCTCTACCAATAGCCTTATTACTTGCCTTTCGCAACCCATTGTCTACCAAAAGGATCTGAAGGAATGTATTAGCTTCAGGGAAATGTATTAGTTGAAGAGTACAGGGCAAAAAGTGACACTTTGACGACGATAGCGAGTCATTGCCTAAACTGGTGTAAGGAAATCGGTTTCCTTGGTTCTAATTATTTCGCGCGCAACCACGAGGGGGGAAGGGGCAGAACCCGTATTATAGTCAAATATTATTAATTTGTTAACAATAAAAATAATGCCAAAGTGGAAAAAAATCCATAGGGAAATGCCATAGCTATAGTAAAACCGTGCGCTTTCACCCACTATCACCCCTATACTGGGCGATAGCGCACGGTTTTACTATCTCTATTTGAATTTTTTTTTTCTCTAATGGGGCTGCAATATTAGAGGTCAAGCCTTTTGCAGACTCGGCATATTCCCCAGAACTGAGAGCCATTACTTTGTGGCACCATATAGGCGACTCTCGCTACCAATTTTGACGCCCAGATTACCATGAATCTGAGCTCTCTGTGGATGTTAAAGTATGCCGAGATTTAATTTTGCCGAGAGAACCTAAGCCAAATGGACCCTCCACATAATGCCAAATAATCATATGACATGCGCGCCCAAGATTTTCCCATCCAGAAAATCCGACGACTCAGCCGGGGTTCGAACCCGCGATCTTGGGCTTACGAGGCGGACACGTTTAACCTCTCAGCCACTGAGCCGCTATATCTATTTTCTATTTGAAATAACATTTCGCATTTACTAAATCTGTGTAAAAGAAATTCTAACTCTTGTAATGTGGAGGAGGGGGGGGGGGGGGAGGGATCCAAAAAAAAAGCGCGCGGATTCTGGTAAAAAAAGATGTCTGGCACGGATGTTTTTCTATTTTTGTCGTTTTTTTATGAGTTGCTAATATGGTGTATTCACAAATCGGTAATAACTATCATACTCTCAACTCTCATCGGTAATAACTCACACGATATTGCACAATTTTACAGGAAATGAATTCTTTTTTTGTTAATAAAGTGTGGTGGGTGGAGCCTTTATGTCGACGATTTTACTCTGAGTCTGAAATCAAAGAAATTCTACTCGCACGTGCCATCTAAAGATGATTTTTTTCCATCTCTTATTTTTATGGTTATTATGCTAATAAAATAAGTGTTAGCAGGAGGTTTTCGCGCTTTTTTTTCTCAGGAAAACATTGTACGGTCATGTTTCATTAGAGGAGGATGTCAAAAGATAAAGATATCGGTTTCTACATTTAATCAATAAGTAAGTTATCATTTATAACATTTACTGGCAATCGCCTCAATGATATTAAACAATATATGTTCGTTAAAATTTTGTGGGAAGTTGCTAAACTTACAATATTTATAAAGGTGGTATTTTAACGACTGGCTCGGAGTGAATAAATATTGAGAGAGATGTATGAGATAGATGATAAATTTAATTTCTATAATTCCAGCCTCCATTCCGGTTGATGAGATGAGAACTTTATTGATAATTTAATTATGACTTGTATATTTAGATAGCGATACTTTTCTATAATATAACCTTCAAGGTCTCAGGTTCGGGTCCGGGCATCGCCAAAATAACTGCGACCTATAAACGGCCCGTGCAGCCAAAAATGTCCGGCGAATAATACCCGTGTAGAGGGAGTGTTTCGCGATAACCCTGATTTACGCCAAACTACAGTCTCATGCTTGTACCTTGATTGAAGAAGCAAGTGAGAAACCGGTTTCCTGTCGCCAACGTCTACCAAGCAGATCTGATTGCGGGAAGATTCCTGTGCAATTAAGGGTTTTTTCCCCTGGACACTTCAGTTGTTAATACTAAATTACTAGAGGAAACTTACAGCGTCTGTCTCTATGGGCTTCCTACAGACTCGAAGAAGACGGAAAGACCACGGACATAGAACAGTGCGTCGTATTTTGAAGCCAACCAACCACGTACTTTTATACATACTTTCACCATTTTCCTTTCGGTAATCCGACGGGGTTTTTCGACACAGAATGTGCGCCAGATAAGCGAGTGTGGAATAAAGTTTAAAAAATAAAGAAGGTTTTTATCTATTTGGGTAATTTTTTATCTAAATTGGAAGTACTTTTGTAACAAATACGTTTAAGCGTCTTTAGGTTTAGGGATGTGTAATAGAATAAAATTGTAATTTTAAAATGTTGAACTTTAACAAGTTTGACTGCCACAATAGCGATAGATAATTGTCATTGAAAGAGGCTAATGTAAAACGAAGAACATCCTGGTTTTTTTTAAACCAGTTCGTTACAATGAAAAGTAACTAACCAACCATTCTTCATTTTCGAAAAAGTAAAAGTTTTAGTTTGAGGTCGCAAAAATACGAGGAAATGTTCCTGACCTTTCTCAACTTATAGCCTCATAATCTGTCACTAATCTTCGGCAAATAAGCGTCGGATTGGTCTTTTCTTATATCCATATTATAGGTTCTTGATATTCTATATATATATATAAAAGGCGAAGTCCTTGAAGCCGCAGTTACACTACCCCGGTCAGCGCCTTGAGCGAAGCTCAAGGCGTTAACCAAGGCACCGACCCGAGCAGTGTAACCGCAGAAATCCAATGTCTTGCTCGGGACGATGACCCGAGCAAGTTTCCCAATACGATCGGAAAAAAAAGCGGAAACTTCAAAGGAAATGGTTACCATAGGTATAGAGCAGCCATCTTGGCGGGTTCTCTCTTTTTAAGCGATCCTACATGGTGAAAAATTATTTTAAAACTTCAAATTGAATTTTATGAGTTTTTCTCAGAGGTTTTACTTAATATATTTTGATTTAAAACAGGACGCATTTATTATTTTGAAAGTAAAATTCAAACATATATATGAATGAAATTCAAAATTTAACACTGTAAAATATGTTGATAATAAAATGCTTCTATGTTAATAAAAGTATTCGATCTCTTATAATCTCACCCGTAATCAATAAATTTAATTTTAAACCAGATTTTGCATTAAAATACTAAAACCTGGTTGGAGTGGATAGCTTAATTTTTAATACTAATAATTTCGAAATTTTTGGCAGACAATACTATAAACACTTTTTTACTTGACCTAATTTTATTCAGTAATACTCCGACATTAAAAGTTAAAAATATAACTACGGAAAAGAATAGTCCCCGAAAACAAAAACAATCAAGAAAAAACACTCTCCTACACACTTAAAAAAAATTCCCTGTAAAATAATGGGCAGGAACCGGCAGCAGAGATTCCAGTCATATCCCGTTAAGAAAGAGTCATGTTTCGTTAAAAAAACAGTTAAAACATTACAAACGCCCGTTAAAAACATTACAAACAGTTAAAAACTAAAAATACGGAGATTTCCCTACATTTCTAACAGTCTATGGGATACGGGCGTTTATTTATTGGGTCAGACTGTTTTCTACCAAATACGGCTGTTGCACTTACAAATTAAAGGGACTGTAAATTTACAGGTTTTTTTTGCAATGTATGGTATAAGTAATTTATTTCAGTAACGGGTTTCGAACACACAAATACTGATACCGGAGTACCTTCGTCCAACTTTACAAGGATCTTCTTGACAAATAATCATTTTCGCGCAACATTGTGTATGAATATTTACATAAAAAAACACAAGGTGCTAATTTATTATTTAATCTCATCTTCAACACCCAATATTACGAAACTTCTAAATTTCTGCCGCGAGTATATTTATTAAAAAAAAGCATTTAACTCAAAACTGAAAACTTTTCCTTTTGGGGTGAAAAATACTTAACTGAATTTTTTTTTAAAACTCATAATGAAGTGTTTTATATGGTTATTGGCAATTACATTCTTCACAAAGCATTTCGTCAAACATATTTTCCATACTTTGTCTGAAAAATGAAACGAAGGGAAATTCATTATTTCTATCATTATTGCTTTTTCATAGTTTTACAATATTTTTGGGGTATTTTTTTAGTATTAATCGCGTCAAAAGATAAAATATAAAACATTCGTATATGTTAAAGAAAATTGCTAGTATTAGACTCCCGATCATGTGCTCTTCATAGAGCAAAATCCAACAGATATATATAAATATATTTTTATAATTGCGTGAAAAAAATCCGCTTTTTACACTATAATTTTAATATCAGACGCGTGTGAAAAGTTATACTTTTTAGAAACAGTGATACAAAATTACTTTTTTTCACCCAAAAGCAGTGAAAAAAAGTACTTTTTTTCACTCTTTTCATAAGATGCCAACATTTCAAGTAAAATTTCTATTTCATAATCTTCATAAAATCCAGAAATTTATTGATCTGCTTTATTTCTAAATATTATGCGCGTGAATGTTATTATTTTTTTTATTTTTGAATGAGTATCCATTTTCAAATGTCGACTTTAAACTAAAATATGAGTTTGCCTTTTGTAGTTCCAGAGATTTATTGATGCCGATCTTCCTTACGTAAAAAATTAGCACGTAAATTATTTTTGAACCAACGAGATTTGATTTTTTTTCACGTAATTATAAAAAATAGTGTATGCAACACGTGTGAAAAGTAAACTTTTTAAAACACGTGTCCACTAGTTTTAAAAAGTATTACTTTTCACACTTGTTGCATAAATAACTATTACCAACCAAATATATATATTTAAAAGTGCTTTCAATGAATTATTTTTTGAAAAAAAAATCTTTTACCAAGAGCACGTCAATTTAACTTAATTGGAAGTTTAAAGCCATAAAAATGCACATTTTGGTATGCTATGAATGCACAAGGTTAATATTGTTTTGTAATGAAAGATATCATTCCATGAAAAATATACTATACAAATAATTAAATATTTTCTACGTACATCGTTCGGTTGCAATGACATGCTATCATCCACCATCTTCGACGCCTTTTTTCAGATATTTTTCTAATTACCTCTATATAATTATCTATGCTTTTTAAATGTAAAGCGCAACCAGCAATCAAAATTTTTTCATCATAATCTCCGTTGGTTTTCAAACAATGAATAAAATCGAACGCGATATAGAATCACTCGCCAATCTCACCGAAAAAAACCTTTTGGAAATCCTTGGCAAATCCAAGGTCAGGCTCAAAGCAGCGCCCAAGGCAGTGCATTGAGCTAGTGTAACTGCGGTGTGAGACTGACTCATTCATTCATTCATCATTCACTCAGTCACGTATCAACGCCCAGCCCAAACTACGGGAGGTACTGTAACCAAATTTTGAGAGATTATTCATTTTGTAATGAAGGCGTCATTTAAGAAGCGATTTTTCGAAATTCAAACGCAAACGGTTGTAAGAGGGCAAAACGTGAGCCGATTTCTCCATAGGAAGATTAGAATTTAACGTAGGTAGCTATTCGGCATCCAGTTGTATGGGTTAGGGTTAGTTTGAATTATCGTCGCACTAGACTCTAGAGCTATCACGAGGGTTATTGGCCACGGGCGTCTTAATTTAGAACCACAGTCAAGTGACGAGCCGACACCTGAGTAGGCACCCAATTCAACTTATAAGTTCGAAATCGTACGGCATTTTGAAAAATATTTAACTTGCACTCCCACCACACGGGGTATTATTCGGGACATTTTTGGTTGCATGGGCCGTTTAAAGGTCAGCAGTTATTTTGACGATGCCCGGACCCGAATCTGGGACCTATCGCATGCAAGGCGAACGCCTTTACCGACTGGGCTTCCCAGCCCTGTCGAGTGGTCGAATATGGAGTGGAATGTTAACCACACATTTTCGGGTGTAGGAGGGCAAATAGAAATGGCAATTATATCATAGCTATTCTGTCAGTTTTAACATGGACTATGGGAAAGCCCTTAACTCCTAGAAGGGCCTGGATACAATCGGACTTCTTTTTAAAAAAATTATCTTTTAAAATGCTGATGGGGGCTCCGCGCTCCGCCCCCTGCTCGCTATCGCTCGCCAATCTCACTGGCTCGCAAGCTTGCATTCTTGGATTCTTCCTCTCCGCCCCCCGCTGGCTATCGCTCAATAACCCCAGGGAATTGCTGCGCAATTCCCATTGGCCGCTTCGCGACCGCTCACTGGTTCGCTCACATACATAAGATTATGTGCTAGCAATTAAAAAACAAATATGGAGCAGTACATAAATGCAAATGAAGTAAAAAAGTCACACACTAAATACTAACGATTAAAAATTAGCAAACGAAACTTAATTATAAAACACGAAAATATACCATAAATGACTCTAAAAATTCTTCTTTTTCTAATGCAACAATCAAAAAGATCAATAATACAGGCCGGCACAGCAAAAACCGAATACGAACAAATAACAAATAAAAAAACAAAAAACAATGAAATACACCTGCCCGGCGCGCCAAATTAACAACAAAATAGATAAATGCACCAAATCTGATGCACCAGTAAGCCTCGATGGCAACCCGATAGCGACCATCCACAATTTTAAATAAAAAAAAAAGCAAAGAAACAGAATACATCGTCGTCGCAGAACAAATAATAAAACTACAAAAAAAAAACACGAGAGATTAAATAAAAAAAGCCCGCTGAAGAAAAAGAAGAAAGAAGAAAAAAGTAGATATAATAACTGATAGTTTTAACCAGTTCCGAAAATAAAAAAAAACTCTTTTTTTATAAACTAGGGGGCTCCGCCCCCTGCTCGCTATCGCTCGCCAACCCCGGAATTGCTGCGCTCCTTTAGGTTAACCGCCTTTAGTATCCTTTTAACATAAAATAATTATAAATTAATCCTTTTAAATTACTGGTTTTATTGTGAAAATATTTCGCTGCTTGAGTGCTTGACTAAGATCCATTTGTAAATAAATTGGAAACTGCGGTAGCCGTCAACGCTTAGAAAATATGTTTCAAAACTATTTGAATTTTTCCTTTTTTTATTAACAACAGTGTTTGGTAGTTCGATCGAAATTATAATTCAAATTTTCAAACATTAAACGTCCCTAGTATTATGCATGTTTTAAATTTAAACTTACCGATTCTATCTATATTTTGTGCATAATATTTATAGTTTTTTTTCTCTTTTTCAAGCCATTCCTGAAGAAACACTTTTTTTTGTTTTCAGTCGGTCATTTTGAAATTAGTAGTATTTTTGTTCATTTCGATTGTTGCCATTCCAGAGATAGAAATATAAGGAAATTTGGGTGCCGTATAAGAGTATTATATATATAGATAATTAATTGTTTATTTAATTAGTTTTGTCATAATTTTTTTTACTATATCTTATTTATTTAATCTATAAACCTTCTATCTTGCTATAATATATTTTAAGGCAAAATCATTTTTATAATTAAAAAAAATCTTGTTTTATAAAAAAAGGAAATTTTGTGATTTCACTTCAGCAGAATTAAATAAAATAATTTTGTTATAAAAATTTTGTTTATTGAAAATGTTTATCAGACTAATTGTTATGTTAAATGTTTATTTAAAATAGTTTTGTCATAATTTTTTTACTATCTTTTTTTACATAATTTTAATCTGTAAACCTTCTATCTTACTATATTATATTTTAAGGCAAAATTTTTTTAAAAAATCTGTGAACCTTTTCTATATCACAAAACCAATGTAAAAAGAACAAGTTAAAGAACTGTTCTTTTTAAAAGAACAGAAAAGAGAGCAACTGTTCTTTAAAAAAAACGTAACAAAATCACGCATTTCTGAGGATTTCACCGTGCCGTTTTGCGAAAAAGGAATAAGATTTTTTTGTGGCTGACTTATTGTAATTTTTAATTAAAAAACTTATTGGAAATTTGAAAAACAAATACGTGGGCATCGAGGCATAAGGGAGACACACCTGCCCCAAAAAATTGGGTTTCTGACATCAATATTTCATCATGTTATGGCTGCTGACACTTTCAAATCCTATACTTTAACATAGAGAAAAATTAATTTTTATTTTAATTAAAAACTAATTGGAAATTTGAAAAACAAAAAAATTAAGGTCGAGGCATTAGGGAGACACACCTTCCAAAAAAATTTGGATTTCTAACATCAATATTTCATGATGTTATGGCTCCGGATACTTTAAAAGAGCTTACTTTTTTTTAATATAGAGAGAAAATGGAGTTTTGTGATTCTACTTTAGTTATAAAATGTTTGTTTATTGAAAATGTTTAATAGAGTAATTGTTATGTTAAATGTTTATTTAAAATAGTTTTGTGATAATTTTTTTTTTATAATTTATAATGAGGTCCTAGCTTGAGTTGTGAGTGAGTATTTAGGTGTCGGCTCGTCACTTGTTTGTGGTTCGAAATTACGACGGCCGTTGCCAATAGCCCTCTTGTGTGAAGATGATTAAAAAACCTAACCGCTATCATCCAAAATATTTAAACTAAAAAATCTGTAAACCTTCTATCTTGCCATAATATATTTTATGGGAAAATCATTTATAATAAAAAAATCTGTAAACCTTTTCTATATATATATATAAACACAAAACAAGAAAAACCTTGTTCATTTTAATGAAGATATATTTATTTGCCTGAATTCTTCTACGTGTAAAGCAATTTTTGTAAAAAGAACAGGTAAAAGAACTGTTCTTTTTAAAAGATCAGAGTAGAGAGCAACTGTTCTTTAAAAAGAACGTAACAAAATCACGCATTTCTGATGTTTTTTCTCGAGGTTTTTTGCTGAAAGGAACTAAGTTTTCGTTTTTGGCTGCCTTATTTTTATTTTTAATTAAAAAACTAATTGGAAATTTGAAAAACAAAAAAAAAAGGCATCGAGGCATAAGGGAGACACACCTTCCAAAACTTTTTTGGACTTGTAACATCAATATTTCATCATGTTATGGCTGCTGACACTTTAAAAGAGCTTACTTTTTTTAATATAGAGAGATATATCAGAAGCTTTTGTATAAAAAAATATTATAGACATTATGGTGATTAAAGTTATACACGAATATGTTTTCGAAGTTTTATGTTGATAAAGAAATCTGAAGTTCTGTTGATAGAAATTTCCACCTTAAGAAATGCATGGTCCAAAAATCTGATAAAAAAATGCCATTAGGAACGCACTTTATGGAAAAATGTCTAATGTTTGCCTATAACAATTCAAGATCACAATTTAGATGTAACTAACCTCATATTCATATTTAGCACCCCCGAAAGCATACAGATAGAAAAAATTCAAGCAAAAATCCCATTGTTGCTGAAATTTTTAAGCACACGTTCGGGGATATGCTATTTTTTTTTTTAAATTTCAAAGCAAAAGTAGTTTTTTAGCAAAAGTAATAAGTTTTTACTTTATACATGAAAAACAATTTTTTAGGACTATGCTGGATTGTGGCGGATTCAGGCGAGCACCTTAAAAAGATATCACATTTTCAAAATGTTTTTTTATAAAAAAGAAACTTTTTTTTACTTTAATCATTAAATTTTAAAGTTAAAACTATTTTTTAAAAGCATTTTTCTATTTTATCATAAAGCTCAAATGTTCCTCCATCATATGCATTTACTCTAGCTTTGAACAAATTTCTTTTTTTTATAATATCGTGCAAAAAAACCTAACTTTTTCAAATCAATAATCGTGGCCAAAGGATGCTTTTAACGAAATCTTGTTACAAAGTTACTTTTACGCACTAGTGCGACAAAGTAAATAAGAGCATCTGATTGGTGTAAAATTCTTTATTTGAACGTGATATTTTATTCGGCGGCTTTGTGATTTGTGTAAAATTCTTTATTTGAACGTGATTCTTTATTTGGCGTCTTATTTCAAATGCCAATTTAATAAATACTTTTTTTGCACGTTATTATAAAAAATAGTGTATGACAACACGTCGAAAATAGCCTTTTTTAAACTGGTGAATTTATTTCACTCGCTCGTACCTCGCTCGTGAAATAATTTATTCAACTCGTTTAAAAATGTTGGAGCCAAAATTCCTACCAAGTAATTTTCCCTGTTTTGTGTCGGTCAAGAGCGGTTTAACTTTAACCGCATTATATATACTGATTTTATGCAAATTTAAGTATATAACTCTGTATATAAACCCTGACTGTGCTATTAATAAATGCTTCTTCTTCTGTTTGTTCCAAAGATGTGTTGCAGTCGTTTTTCTTCCGATATTAGTTGCATAGTAGCTCTTACCTCCAACAAGGTTATGGGCCGCTTTGCGTGTTTGAGAAGCTAATTAGGAATTTAAGTAAAATTCGAAAAGTTAAATATTAAACTAAACGTAACTGATATCAAGGAATCCTTTGTAAAACATAAATTGTCTTGGACTATGGCTGACTCCGGATCAACCGTATCTTTCCCTCGACTAGACGGCACCAATTACGTAAGATGGAAACAAGACATGAAAGTCCTCCTGATGGATCGAGGATGTTGGGAATTTGTGACTGGTAAAGAAGAGGAGCTTGCCATAGACGCTACTGCTCGTGAGAAGCGGGACTACAATCTTCGGAAAACAAGAGCGTATACTACGATTTACCAGGGCATGGAATCGAAATTTCAAACGTTAATATCCCAAACCACAGATGGAAAAGAAGCCTGGGAAACGTTAGAATCAAATTTCGAGCCGAAGAGTAAAGCCAGACTAGCAACACTACTGGACGAGTTCAACGAGCTACGATTTGACTCGGAGGAGGAAACTATTGGGATTTTCTGTAAAAGAGTTTACGAGAAGAAGGTACAGATCGACGAAGCTGGATTTAAAATACCCGATCTCTTGGTGTGTTTCCAGATGATACGTAGGCTACCCACCGAATACGACAGTGTAGTCCAGACTCTGTATCGATTAGAAGATGACAAATTCAAGTTTGATGAAGTGCAAAGAGAGCTGGTGACAGAATCAGGAAGAATAAAGCTGAAACAAAAAGATGAACTATCCGATTCTATCATTGCAGACGCCTATCTTTCAAACTCCAGTAAGCAGTCAAGACCTTACAGGAAGAATATCCCAAGATCAAACAACCAAGATGCCAGTGGTCGCGTACTGGAACCCTCCAAGACGTCAAGAGAAGAAAAAGGTGGTTACGACAATGACCGACGTCGGAGAATGGGGCCGTGCTCGTACTGCAAAATGAAGAACCATACAGAAGACCGGTGCTTCAAGAAGAAAAAAAGAAGAAAGACAGAATACATTCTACAGTGAAACAGAAGATAGTGCAAGTCCAGGAGCATTCAACACTGACGGTGGATTGGTTGAGTTTCTGGTGGACTCTGCTGCAACTACGCATTTCTGCAACGATCGAAATCTGTTCCAGAACTTCAAGCAGCTTCCGCCGACAAAAGCTCTTATCGGAGATAAGAATTCTACCTCTTTAGTGACTGGAATGGGGGACATTCCGCTGATCGTAAAAGATGTCTCGGGTAATGTAAATATGAATCTTGTTAATGTGCTGTACGCCCCCAATATGAGACGTAATCTAATAGGAGGCGCAAATATGGATCTTGCTGGGTTTAGAGTAGAGTGGGGACATTCAAAAATGGTTATTTATGATCCGGATGGTAAATATTTCCTTACTGTTCACGTTAAAAATAAATTGTATGTAATTTATGCATTTCCTAGAGATCAAAAACCTAATGTAAATTCTGCGATGTATGCTAAATTAGATAGCGAATTAATACATCGTAGGTTTTGTCATGTTAACTATCCTCTATTAAAGCAAATGAGTGCTGAGGAAAGCGTAAAAGGGTTAGAAAATTTAAAGCTAACTAAAGCAAATAAAAATTGTGAAACTTGTATAGTATCAAAATCAAATCGAACCTCATTTAAAAGAAACCATGTTTATAAGCGTAAAACTACCGAATGCCTCGAAAAGGTACATTGTGATGTTTGGGGACCCTCTCCCGTTAACTCTATAGGCGGTCATAAATATTTCTTAACAATCGTTGACGATTTTTCGCGTAAAGTCGATGTTTTTGTAATCAAAAAGAAAGTGAAGTATTTGATT